>WOXC01003309.1:0-160760 GCA_011680675.1 Gymnobelideus leadbeateri
AGTTCCATTGACCATTTTTATCAATTGCCTGCTAGCAATGATTAATATAATGATTAATTACCCAGAAACTATGTCCCTCAAACTTTTTATATGTCACAGAAATTGAGAAGTGACTTCTGAAGGGGCAATTTCAGTCTAGTAGTGGGAAGGAGATGGGGAAAAGAGAGGGTTAAGGAGTTTAAGTGAATTAAGGATTTAAGAGATAAGGAACTAGCAGCATTAAAGAAAGATATTTTTAGGATCTAGGAAACCTGAACATTTGGAGGTAGTGGGTCTCAGATCTAGAGATCCAGCTATTTCCAGTTTTTAAGTCTCAAACTTAAGAAAGGTAAATGACATTAATAGAACACCAAAAAATATGGCTCAATTTGAATTTTTATTTAATAAGTGCTTTTCTGTCCTTTGTTCCTCCTGTGTAACTACACTGAAAAAAAATCTAGTTTTTGTAATGTGACATTTGGTTCATAATGAAGTCATTTACAATCTCTTATCTCCCAGCTGAACAATGAAATCATACAATGATAATTTTTCTTACCAGCTGAATTTGAGACCTCCTTTCAATTTGAATCTGAGATCAAACAGCCTTCTCCCCACTAGATGTGACCTGCTACCCATCCCTGACTACTTAGCTTCTAAGTTCCCTTCTAAGGCTCTATGTTTTTATAATGTATGATATTAATCCATAGTATATAGTCATTAACCACTATTAAAGCTAAGACTCAAGCATGGTTAATGACTATGCCAGGGAAGAACAATTTTTAATATCATGAAGAAAAAATTATATTTGCACTTCTACATTGCTTAATAGTCATTTGTTTTAGATAAAACTGTATACCTTGGTTTTAGGTATCACTTGATGATAATATTGGCTGAGGTACTGATCCACTTCAATAAAACCTACCTTTATTAAGTGACTTCTGTGTTCACAGCAAGCAGCTAGGTGGTGTGCAGTAGACAGAGTTTAGAGCCCAGAGTCAAGAAGACCTGAGTTCAAATACAGCCTCACACACTTATTAGCTATGTGACCCTGAGCAAGTCACTTATCCTTGTTTGCCTCAGTTTCCTCTTCTGCAAAATGAGCTGGAGAAGCAAATGGCAAACTACTCCTGTATATTTGCCAAGAAAACCCAAATGGGGACACAAAGAGTAGGACACGAATGAACAACAACACCAGTAGTATAGTTCAAATAAAAATAACCATAAATAGTTTCAGAGCACATACACCTGAAAAACAATTTAACAACAACAAAATGTTCACAGCATTATCCTAGGTCTTGGGGGTGTTAAATTAAACAAAATTTTAAAAATAGCAAACCCTACCCTCACCAGCTTGCATTCTATTGGCGAAATGGGAAGGTATAATATATACGCAGAGAAGATGTATATTAAGAAAAAAAGAAACACTAACAATTAAGGATATCAAAAAAGGTTTTCTTGTAGAAGCTGGCAGGTAAACTGGGCCTTGCTAAAGACAGGAATTTCAAGAGATGGAGATAAGAAAATAGTGCATTCCAGGCATAAGAGGCAGTGTACAAAAACACACATGGAAAAATCAAGCACGCTTTTCTTTGCTTATCACCACAAATAACTATAATGAAGATAGAATCATTTACTTATTTTAAAAAAATGATTAGCCTTGATATTTCAAGTGCAAATGGGGTGCTAATTTACACTTTTCTTGCTTGAGACGATAACTACTTATTCAGTGTTTAGCAGTGACATGCTTTTAATATTTATCTTTACCAACAGTGGAGAAAAATATAACCAATTCTCCATTATTCAGTTACTGATTATGAATTATTCAGGCATAATGACTTCATTTCTCTGTTAATTAGCACCTCCATCAAAGACAGGAGGATAAAGAAGTAGAATTCAAATGAGTCAATTTGGGGCAGATTTTGTGCCTATTGTCCTTGGTTGATCCAGCTCTGTGTTTTCTCCCTCTGTGTTTAGGACAGCCACAGGTATTTCTACTTTGGTGGCAGAGACCCCCCCGCTATGATCCAGGAAGGGATCAAGGAGTAAGGAATTCCTCATCAGAAGGTCTGAATGGAAGAGGTTTTGAATTAGAAAAAGTATTCCTCTGAGGAAGGATGGCAATTCTGTAAAAAGAGGGAGTCCAGGAGGAAAAAGTCTAGCTAAGGGGTGGAGAACCTGCAGCCTCAAGGCTACATGTGGCCTTCTAGGTCCTCAATTCAATCTCAGTCAAAGAGCCGTACTTGAGGACTTGTGGCCTTGAGGTTGCAGATTCCCTACCCCTGGGCCTAGATCATGTTTTGATCCCCCTCTAAAGGACAGGAATCTTTTACACTTCTATTGCAAAACTTTACTCTTATTTATGCTTTCCAGACAAGCTGCTCAGATTGGTAGGTTTTACTACTGGCAAGCCATTTAACTTTCTTGAGCCTCAGTTTCCTCATCTGCAAAATAGAGAATTAGATTAGATGGCTTCAACCCCACCCCTGATCTTTGACTCTAGGATTTTACTATAATGATTGACATTTATACAAACTTTAAGATTTGCAAAGCATTTTACATATCTACTAATACATTCAAGCCTTACAATGACCTTGTGTGGGATGGATACATAAAATTGTCATGCCCATTTTATAGATGAGGGAAGCTGAGGCTCAGTTGTAGTAACTTGTGCGTGGTCATACAACTAGCTGGTATCCAAGATGGGTTTTGAATCTAATTCTTCCTTACTTTAAATCTAGCACTTTACATAGGATCTTAAACCATAAATTCTAATGTCTAGGGCAAGGAGAGGATGATGAAGCATGAATATCAGAAGATCTTTGGATCTCACATTCAGAGTGAACAGGTGTCTATCTTTATTGTATCAGGAGGGGGTGCTGACACTTGTTTTGTCTTTTTTATTTAAGAACAATTTTAAATATTTTTGTTATTCTGAACTTGATAAACACCAGTTAATAGAAATGTACATACATTTCTATACAAAGAAAATTGGATTGTATATGAACAGTTTGCTTAAACAAATAGAACAAATGCAACATGCTTATTTCAAAGCTGTTCTGCTTGTCTCTCTCCCTCTGAATTTCTTTCTGTTCTCTTCTGTGCACTTTCCTTTATTTTCTTATTCTTTTGTGGGGCACCCCTTTTCCCCCATTATACCTCCAATTAAAAAAGTACCCACCTTTGTGATGAATAAATAGAGTCAAACAAAACAAAACAAATCCACACATTGGCCGAGTCAGAAAAACAAAGCACATTCATTAAATTTCAGACACTTGTGCCTCATCTCCCTACCCCAAGGAGACAGAAGACACTTAGGGGGAATCTGACAGTCATTTCTCTTGATTTTATATTGCCTCAGAAATCCAAGGTAAATTAGTGCTCTGGAAAGAGGGGTACCATAGCTGGGGGCAGTGGCTGACAAGGAGGAAGTCAGGGCTAGTTGCTTAATTGTGGATGTGAAGACTTATGGCACAGGGTAGTATGGGGATAAGGCAACCAGTTTTTGACCTAAAGTCTTCATGCTCCTAATCTCCTTTTCCATGTTCTCCCAGGTACCTTAGACTCCCTCTCTAGTTTCTATAGTAATATCCCCTTGCTGAGTTGTGTTGGATTAATTGTCAATAAATATTTAAACTTTCAAAACCACTGTGGATGGCTTTGCTTCTTCTGGACTGGATCTTGGGCTTTGGAACCACTTTTGGAGCTACTTAAGTAGGTATCACTTAGGGCTACCTAGGAAATAAGGCAAAAGTGATTTATAATGACAATACTTTTCAGATCATGTTGTGAAAGACTAAATTTCCTTTGGAAATTTGGATATTACCTAAATCAGCATTATAATTTGTTTTCAGGAGAGTTTCTCCCAAAATTTTTGTTATGATATTTTTGTGTAAATTGTTACATGGTTTGAGAGGTGTTACTAGAAAGGGGAGAGAAACTAGTCTTAAGTGCATTCAGAGCAGAAGAAATTGGGACAAGCAGGAGGAAGCTCCTTCCCCCCTTATTTTAGATGAATGGATTGTGAAACAGAAGGGAAATGTTTGTGGTGGCCTAAATGATTTTACATCTGATTTTCTTTTGTTCTGGACTGTGATTTTATTGGTATGAACAGCTCTGAGCAAGGAAACTCTCTCTAACAGTGCAGATAATCAACTTAAACTATTGGGTGGGGCAAGTTAATTGATTTCCCAGCATTACAAAGACAATCTAAGTCAGAGGTAGATTGGAACCCAGTTCTTATAGCCAGTTCTCTAGCCACTACCATTTAATTCAAATAGCTAATCAAATAGTCAATACACATTAGGCACCTACCATGCACCAGGAATTATGCAAGGTGCCAAGGATACAAAGGAAAATGTAAAATTCCATACTCTCAAGGAACACACTTTATGTCAGGGGAAATTATATAAATAAATAGAATATTCAGAGTAAAATCAGAATAATTTTAGGTGGTACTAGCATCTGGGGAATTAGAAAAGGTATCATAGCACATGGCATTTGAACTGGGCTTTCAAAGAAGTTAGGAATTCTTAGAGGCAGAAGTGAGGATGTTAGTATATGTCAGGTATAGCCTGTACAAACTGTTAGAGAATTTTGTGTTGAAGGAACAACCTGTAGGACAATTTGTCTGAAACGTGGATCATGAAAGGGAATAATGTGTAATAATTTGGGGAAGGAAGGTTGGAGTCAGGTTGTGAAGGGTTTTCAATGCCAAGCAGAAGAGTTTATAAACTAAACTGTATGTAATTATAAATTGTAACTAAATGATCTATTATATTTGTTCATCCTTCGTTGTGAAGAGGACCAGTGACAACATGGGATGATGTCTTAATTTAAGAGTGAATTGGATTCAGTTGAAGCAGATTTGCATAATGTCATCAGATGCCTCTCTCTTTCTTCCAGAGTCTTCAGAGCCCAGTGGCAGGAATCTCAGAAGGCGATTGGAGTGCCGCAGAGGTGGCTGGAGAGGTGAGTTTGAAGTCAGCCCTGTTAGGCGGGCCCTAACAGCTTGACTAAAGTCAAATTACTTTTATAGGGGTAGCATAAATTGGCACTTATTAATGAAATATTCTATCTAAAAGAGAGACTCCTGTCACCCCTACGACCCGGCTTGCCTCCCACAAGCCCTTCTCCAGCTGCCCTTGCAGTCTGGTCACTCTGATCGCCCCTACGACCCGGGCTGCTTCTACAACCCTCTCTCCAGCTGCTACCACAGCTTTAGTCACTCTGGTCACCCCTACGACCCAGGTTCGCCCCCACGAACCCCTTGGGGGAGCCTGCTCCTCCCAAATAGACAAAGGAGTCCTGACACCAAGATGTAATGTCTTGCTGTTTAATCTCTTGCTCGTTTACAATCACCTCATCTCTCTCTCTCTCTCTCTCTCTCCTCCTGCTTTCACCTTGCCTCCCTCCTTTTAGTTCCTTTCCCCTCCCCCCGACTCTCTTCTCCCACGTGCCTCAGCACTAACAAGCTTCTCAATAGGGGAGTGCTCCCCTGTTAGCAGTGCATACTCGATACCCCAAAATCACAGGGGAGAATAAACGCCCAGGTGCCTCCAACCCTGCTTGAGTTGCTCTGTCCTTTGCCTGAGTTTTCCGTGGGTTCTCAGAGTTCCGGTAGAGTCTTAAAGGGCCCCAACAGCAAGCTACCCCTAATTCTTGGTTGATCAAGTCCTCCTTAGGGAGGAGGCATGGGGTGGGTTGGACTTGGAGTCAAGGAGAATTGAGTTCAAATATCCTTTCAGATACACACTAACTGTATGACACTCTCTCAACTTCAGTTGTCTATTAAATGGGGATGAAAATAGTACATAACTCATCAAGTTGTGAGAAATGAGTTAACAAAGTGCTTTGTAAATCTTAAACATTATATAAAGTTAGTTATCATCATCATCATCATTGGCCACCATAACTTTTATTGACAGAATCCTGCAATTTAGCCAACCCTATTGCACCTGAATTTAGAGAATTGGCTCAGAGCTATGGAATTTATTTACTTCCACTGATGATACACATTGTAGAAATTTCATTCTCTCTGCTATGCTAGCCTGTGCCCAAAGCCCTGCTTCCTTTAAATCATAGGTCAACTTTGTCTCATCTTTAGGAATCCCTATGGCCTCTGAGGCATGAGGATGGGATAAGGTATCTGAGCTCACTTTACTTCTTCCTGGCCTGCACTACTAAATGAACTGAAAGCAAACAACTTTACAGTCTTTAGGATACAAGTTAATAGATTGTTTCCTGTCAATAGCTGGAACCATGTTCCTTATACATAATTTCAAAATTTTCTAGTAGTAGTCCTTTTTAAGACTCCAAACTCTAGTTTGTGAATAAGGAAAGTCCTACTGCCACTGATTCCCCATCTGGCAAATGGAAGAGGAACTTTTTAGCCATCTGGTACAAAACAGTACCCAAGCCAACTAGGCTGTCATTTGTATATAATATAAAGAACTTTGCATTGACAGAAGACAACCATAGGGTTTTCACACCTATGTGAAAGTTTATAGGACCATAAATCCAGGGTTGGAAGGGACTTCAAAGTCCCCTTATTTTATGGATGAGGAAACTGAGGCCTAGGGATAGTGACTTGCCTAAGGTCTTGTTAAGAACAAGGATAACTGAGATTTGTATCCATTTTCTCTGACTTTAGAACCAGTGCTCTTGACACTGCATCATTCTGTCTCTGTAGTGGTCTTTGAAGTCTAGTTCTTGAATCTGGTCTCACTTCTCATTCAGGGATGGAGACCCAAAGCATACCAAAAGATGAAATTAATATTGTTCCATTTGGTAAGAACATAATTTCTGAACTTCCTTTCTATCGATTGGTTTTTTATTCTGTCCAACAAATTATACTTGTTGAAGTGTTTGAGGGGCTCTGTCACAATGGCAGAGTTTTTCATCAATTTTGAACATTGACAATTAAATCCTAGAATCTCCTTCAATATGTGATAATTCTTTTTCTATGGCCAGGTAATATGTATCCTTAACTTCTTTAGGATCAGTAACCTCTCCCTGTTAAGATATTGTGTAAAGATCCACATATCTGATAGATATTCAATAAAACTCATGCCTGTAAAGGACATCTTGAAGACTAGAAGCCAGCCTATATAAGATAATTTTTCTCTTTATCTTGAGAGGCAGAGTGGTTCAGTGGAAAGAGTGCTAGGTTCAGAATCAGAGGATCTGGGCTCAAATCTCTTCTCTACCTCTTACTGTCTACCTGATGTGCAATTCATTTTACCTCTTGAGGCCTCAGTTTTCCAGCTATAAAAGGAGCACAAATGCATGAAATGACCTCTAAGGTCCCTCTCAAGTCTCCATTCATGATCCTATAATTCTATGAATATCTTACAAATACAGTGAGGTCATCGAGGCAGGCTAGTGTCTCTAAGTCTTATAAATTGCTCAGTGCTTTTCTGTGGAAATGTGGCTGGTGAAATCCCTTGTGGCATGTGCTCAAATTGGTAGAAGTCCACTATATAAATGAAAGCTGCCTTTTTCTCATCTTCCACCGCCATAGAGGGTGAAGGGCATAATAATTCCCAATCCAATTCAACATATTTCTTTTATTTTTAACTCTTACATGTTCAAGGCACTAAAGTAACAAAGGATAAAGGAAAATTCTCTGCTCCCAAGGAGAATTCTCTTTGATAACACAAGTAAAAAGCAAAGGATGATTTGAGAAGAAAATTACATCCAAAACTAGGGGAACTAGGAAAGATTTTCTATACAAAATGACCAATTCACTAATGCTTGGAAGAAATCAGGCATTGGAAGAAATAGAGGTAAAGAAGAAGAACATTCTAGGCATGGAGGACAACCTTTGCAAAAGCATTGAGTTGGGAGATAAAATGCTGAGTTCAGGGCATAGCAAAGAGGTCAGTTGGTCTGGAATGTATACAAAGGGACATAATGTGCAATAATCGTGGAAAAGGCTGGAGCCAGTTTTTTAAACTCCACTAAGATGTTTTTATTTTATTCTAGAAGAAATAGGGATCCATTGAAACTTCCCAAATGGAGATGGTAGATCCAAAGCCCATTTCAGTGGGTCTATGAAAATGTTAATGATGAAGATGATGATGATGGTGATAATGAAAATGAAAATATTGTGAGCTCCAGAAGTAGGAAATCAGGTATAGTTAGGATAGATGTTAAGGTACTGACTACCAGCTTTGTCTACTTCACAATTTTGCCCAGGACAGCATTAGCCTAAGAAAATACAGCAAATAAAATGAGAAATAACCTTAGTCAATATTTCAGTTTTCTCTGTAAAAGAGCTTTATACCCATGCTGTTAACAAAATGACAAAACTTCACCAATTTAGATTAATTAAGGATAATACATATCTGTATCAGCATCATGTTACATCAGAATAATTAGACTTTGTCTAATAATAGCTTAATTCATAATTTCTCAGTAGGATACCTGCTTTTTAATAGAACACTCCTGAAAACATGAAGATATGACTCAAAGGATGCCTCTATAATGGTATAATTTTAGGCATTGAAACAGGATGATATTTTGGAGGCAGAGGGGAACCTTTTGCTGTCTATTAAATGACATCACGTAGACAACTACTTACGGTTAAATTTGTTCCTCACAAATATAATTAATAATGATATACAAATATATATATATCATCCTTTATTATTCAAGTTTTGATATTTTGTTTTCCTAGGATTACTGAAACTATATTGTTGTCAATCTTTTGTAACAGATCCTAAGAAAGAGTACCATCTTCTTCAGTATTATTGTATATTCTAAAACTAGGCAGGGGATAAACTGACATGAACATAATGGAGGGAAGTCCTAGTGTGAGAATTCCCTCCACCAATACAGAGCTAAGCCATCTATTATTTAGTATATAAATCCCAAGGAGTGGCCTGAGGCACAAAGAGGTTAAGTGATTAGCCAAGGTCATATAACTAGTCTTGGAGATGGTATTTCTTTCTTTTTTTTCAAATGCTTTATTAATTTCTGGTTTACATCGTTCATTTCTGCCAGATTTTGAGTTACAAATTTTCTCCCTGTTTTTCCCCTTGGAGATGGCATTTCAATGCCAGTCTTGTCTCCAAACTCATTACTCTCTCCAATACAGCATACTTCCTCTAGAAAGTTGAATATCAATCCTTTTTAAAATCCCAGGTAGCTTTTTACTTCATTTAGTCAAGCAATATTGCATAAAGAGGGGACTCCCTAACAATAAAGCTTTTAAAAAATCCAGTTTTTCTCATCTCTACAAAAAGCCTTTCATCACTATTCTTCTTTGTTATTTTTTTCTTTCCAGCAAATGAAAATGTGGTAGAGATGCATTAATTAAATTCTCTAATAAGATTCTACAGCTATTGGCATAGAGCTCTAGGGAAACCATAAGTCCCCAATTACAGATTATCAATTGCAATTAACTCTTCAAACTATTCCCTAGTTGCATCTGGGGAAAGGAGAAAGGGTTGCTAATAAACATTTTAAAAGATTGAAAACTTTTTTTTTTTCCCAATGGCAATCATGGGGCCTCCACAGAGTCTTTAGAAGAAAGCCCCAAACAGCCATTTGGAAAGCAAGGATAATTTGCTAACATTTAATCTCCTGAGACAGAGTCATATCATACTTTTTTTCAACACAAAATTACAATAAGTTTCCTTCAGAGTTTGTTGAGTCACTAAGAGTTTGTTGGTTTGGAATGGTTTCTTTTTGCTGTTTTGGGATTAGTTATTCAGGGTGCTTAGCCTATATTATCTATAATATCAAAGTCACCAATCTGTTTCACCAGACATTAAGCAGCAAGGACAAGGCAATAATATGGTTGTCATGAAGCCAGGTACAAGGAAATAATGAGCATAATGGATAGTCTAAATATCCAAGGGAGTCCTTGGAAGACCTGCAGTAAGTCAGTACCAGCTTTCTTTGGAGCCCCCTGTTTGGAGCAACCAGGAAAGGTCCCCGGAGGGTGAGCTAATACCTGCCTATTCAGCTAAACAAGCTCTTTTCTACCTGCCTAGCCTGCATTTCCAGTGCCTGTAGAATACTGGACTGGAAATTGAGACCTGGGTCTAATCTCAGCTCCTCAATGAACTGAATGCTTTACTTTTGGGGCTACTATCCAAATCCTGCCAATTTTTCAAGGTCCAGCTTGAATATTAATTTGGCAACCACAGGAAGATAGGGAGATGAGTTAGGAGACTATTACAATAATGCAGGTGAGAGGTAATGAGATCATGAACTAGGATGATGGCCATATGAGTAGAAAAAAGAAAATAAATATGAGAAATGCTGTACATGCAGCTGGCATTTTTTTTTAACTATAAATAACACTTGTGGCTCCAGTACCATCCATGCCTATCAAGCTATATAAAACAGGTAAAAAAAAAAGATTTCCAGCACCAGAAGTCAGGTGTGCTTATTAATGTCATTTTTCTGATTCTTTTAGATTTTAGAAATTAGCCTTGCTTGCCTACCTAGACCTAGTAACTGCCCAGTAATCACTGATTCAGTTGACCTCCCTAGGATTGACCAGGTCTGTCTAGACCGGGGTTATTAATCAGTTGCTTCCTGGAAGCAACTACAATGAAAGGAAAGATGGAAAAGATGTGCTAAGATTTTTATAATGCTTTCTTTTTACCATCAATAATGGTGGAGCTTCCCACACTTGTATTCTAACATCAGAGTCCCAGATGTGCTCATGGAGGAGGTAGAAACAGCATTAAAGAAAACAAGAAATGTGAAAAGCATCTGGACTAGACCAAATGTACATAGAAGACATCTGTGCTGGGGATGGGATGCCATAATTATGAGAGCTTTGAGGGATAAATACATAATATATCTGAATGAAAGGAAGATGCCAAAAAAAAGTAGAGAGCCTTGGACCTTATTTTTAAAAGGTGATAAACAGTTAGAGGAAAGTGGTGAAGTAGCAGGAAGAAATATAATGAGTTCCTCTTCCCCATCCCTGAACTCCTCCAAAGGAATCAAGAAAATGCACCAGACTGAATTATAATTGGGAAATCCAAGAAAAAAAATCAAGTGAGATATTTTTCCAGTTCAGATCAGCATAGAGAGTCAGACTGATAAGTCTATGGACACTGAAGATGGGGTCTGGTCAGGAACATATTGGCATATTCTAGGCCAAGGAGAGATTCTAGGCATAGAGAGGTCTAAAACTTGTGCAGAATGCAAGAACAGGTATCAACGGGTAATTCTGTCACTCACTACCCAGTGCCAAGTCACAGATCCAGCATGGAATGAGGAGGACACAGGCACCTTGGTGTGGCATTCCAGAGTAAGGAGTGTTATAGGCCTTACTTAGGTTGTACATTGAGCTAAAAGCCATTGCAGAAGCAAGGAGTAGCTGTGTGATTCTGATCCCAGGAGCAGAGAAGGTCTCAGTTCCAATTCCTAGCCCAGTCTGAAGCCTGCAGAGGAGTAACTAAGGGCAAGAATCTCAGACCAAAGGGAAGCCTGCAGTTCTGTTACTCCAAATCATCAGAGCTTTCTAGCTGGCTAATAGGGTCTTAATCCAGCAGCAGTCTATTGAAACTTAAAACAAGACAAACCAACAGGCCTGTTGTTGGGACACAAATCTAAGTCAGAAACTTGCAGAGCTTAGAGAAGAGGGACAATAATCAGACTATCTCCACGATCAGAGCACTTAGGTCATTAGCTTTCATTTGCATATAAATATATATGTATATATACATACATATGTCTAGAGCATACATGATTTAGCAGCCACCACTATAAAGGAGCAGAATTTGGAATATAATGCCCAGAAGGTAAAAGATATAGGATTACAACCAAGAATAACTTACCCAGGAAACCTGAGTGTATTCCTATGGGGGAAATGGTCTTTTAAAGAAAGAGAAGAATTCCACGCATTCCTGATAAAATGACCAGAGAATGAAAAACTTTAAAGTTCAAACACAGGAGTCAAGAGAAATATAGAAAGGTAAACACAAATGAATGATTGTAAAGGACTAAACAAATATCAGTTGCTTATATTCTAATATGATGAGTTCATACACATATCCTTTCTGAACCCTATTATCACCAGGAATCATAGAGGGAGTCTAATTGGACAGAAGGCCTCAAAGTGGTTCTGTTACAATGATCTTAAAAAAAGAATGGAAAGGAAAGGAGAAGATGAATACATCAAGGGATAAAAGGGAGAAGAATAATGGAATATATTATCTCATGTAATAAAGGTACACAAGTAGAAATCTATACAAACAAATAGGAAGGGTGGGGAGAACAGGTAACACTTGAATCTCACTTTATTCTGAATGATTGAATGAAGAAAGATATTCATGCACAAAGCTGGATACAGAAATATATATATCACTCAACAGAAAAATAGGAAGGAAAGGGGAGGGAAAAGGGAATTAGAGGGAGGACAGGTTAAAGGAGAGATAAGTCCTAAGCAAAAAACAAAACAAAGCTGTAAGTAAAGCTGTATAAAAATATTTATAGGCCATTTTTTCAGTGACAAAGAATCAGAGACTAAAGGATGGGGTACCCATAGATTAGGGAATGGCTGAACAAGTTAATGTATATAAATGTGATGGATTACTATTGTACTATAAAAATGATGAAAAAACCGATGAAGAATTACATGAAATGATAAAGAGTAAAATTAACAATACCAGGAAAACAATTTATATAACAACAATATTGTAAAGTTAAACATCTTTGAAAAAGGAGCTCTGATTATCATAATCAACAACCACAATACCAGTAGACTGATGATGTTGAAACATGTGACCTATCTCCTAATAAAATGATAAAAAATTCAGAAAGTATAGACTTTTTTACATGACTTGTGTGAAAATGTATTTTACTTGACTATATCTTTTTGTAAAAGAGATTTTGTTTTCCTTTATTCCTCAATAGGGGTAGGAGATAGGAGGGAGAAAAGGCAAATTTTTTCTTATTAAAAAGTACAATTTAATGAACTTTCTCCTTGAAAGGCCCCAGTTTCTAAATACTGATATTCTACCAGTGTTCTTCTATGACTACATGCCATGAAACTCTACAGTTTCTGAGACTTAAATCACTCAGAGGGCAATGAAGAGGTACATGGTAGGTATAAGCAAACTTTAGTATGTCACAGTTTAAGTACTACAAAGAGTAATTGCAATAAATGATGCTATCAAAGAGATGTATGATAGAAAAGGAAGATGGAATTCATAAGGTGAGAGTAAAGGCTAACTGAGAGCCTACATACTGCATTGTCAAAAGGATACAAGGTAGGACCCTGGCAGTTGGGTGACCTCCCTGTGGAGAACTTATGGGAAACCACAGACAAGAGTGGCACAGGGTGGGCAAGCATGGATGGATTGCTATTTGCATCATTGGAGAGAATGTTCATACCAGATTCATTTGTCTGTTGGAGCTTCCTTTTTAACAAGTATTCCTTATTTTGGTTACTCCTATCTGATAGTCACCTTTGACCTGATATGATAAGAGCATATTTATACATTAAGTAGAAAATGAGTAATTATTTGGTAGTTCATACCAAAAGAGGTTAAGTTTCTTTTCCAAATTCTCATTGCTTTTCAGCATTGGCAGTAGGACCAGAGTCCAAATCTCTCAATCCTTTATACTATAGATTCATTACAATTATTAAGACTATATTGAAAATAGTAGCTTTTCATGGCAGTGACTTTAAAGAGCTTTTTCACTCTCCATGGTAAAACCTTTCATTATGGGTATGTAAGTCTCTTTACAAATTATTCAATTCAATGACTTCATTTCAACAAATTTCTTTTGACATTGTAAAATAGGCTGGAGAAGGAAATGGCAAACCACTCCAGTACCTTTGCTGAGAAACCTTCCTCCCAGAAAAGGAGGTCGTGAAGAGTTGTACACCACTGAAATGATTGAATGACAAAAAAAGGACAATGGCAAAAATATGCTGCACTATATTACCAACAATGATTTGTTTGAGAGAAGTACCATCAAAGGCATGAAGGACATATGTGATCAGAAAAAGATACAGTCTAGGCATATAGCAAGAATGAATGGTATGATGGAGAAGGCTATCTACATCCAGACAAAGATTTATAGTCTGAATGTAGATTGAAGCAAACTACTTGCTCTCTCTTTTTTGTTTTGTTTTGTTCCTTCTTTCTCATTGTTCATTCCATTGGTTATAATCCTTCTTTACAACTTGATTAATGTTTAATGTGAAGGCATTTGTAAAACCTTTATGGGACTACATGCTGCCATGGGGGGTTAGGGAGGAGGAGAGGGAGGGGCAAGAAAATTTGGGACTCAAAACCTTGTGGAACTGAATGTTGTAAACTAAAAGTAAATTTAAAAATTATTTAATTAAATTTAAAAAGAAAGAGTGATGGAAGGCCTTAGTGCAGCTCTGATATTTACACAACATTAAAAGCACCAGAGAAAGGTCTCTATCAAGTGCTTGGAAGATCCCCAATAGAAAATTCATGGGAGGACGTGGATAAAAGTCTTATCAGATGAGCAGGTAATATCAAGGTTTTGAATTGAACCAGTGGAGAGACTGTTGTTGTTTAATCATTTTCAATTGTGTTCAACTCTTCATAACCCCATTTGGGGTTTTCTTGGCAGAGATATTAGAGTGGTTTGTCATTTCCTTCTCCAGATTATTGTACGGATGAGGAAGCTGAGGCAAACAGGCTTAAGTGACTTGTCCAGGGTAACACAGTTAGTAAGTGTCTGAGGTCAGATCTGAACTCAGGAAGATGAATCTCCCTGACTTCAGACCTAGAATTCTATCCACTGCACCATCTAACTGCCCACATTCAGGAGATTACCTACACCAATTGCATCATAGATAAGATTGAAGCACTAAATTATAGCTTACAAAAAACACTTTCCTTACAACAATCTGTAATGCCATGCACAAGCAGCTTTCCAGAAGAATGCTACTGTGAACAGCTTTTAAGGTTCTGATTACATAGTATAGTGAACACTATTTATTCCATAACAAATCAAAGCAAAACATTCACAGAAAATCAAGGTACAGTATTCACAATATTACAACTTATCATAGCACAACAGCTTATCATTAAAATGGCCACATAGTTTTCACCAAAGTGGTCACAATATTTAGAACAAAGAACAATCATCTCAAAGTACAATAGACAAAGTCTTCCACTCTTGGGGCAAAGTCTTAAGTTAACTCAGTCAGTCACTTATTCAACAATCAATCACTAAGTATCATTAATCATTAAGTACAATAGAAGATATAGACCCTCCACCCCTAGGTCACTAGTAAACTACAATTTCATCATTACTCAGTACCCACTGAGAGGTCTTTTCATCTTGACTTGGGGCTGGTTCTCAGATTCCCTGGATCCCCTTCCATGGTCCCAGATTCTACCTGAATTCACCAAACTGTCACCTGGGTTTAATGGCAGACAGCTCCCAGTTCCTTGTCCAGCTCTCTGGGTAGGTCCTGCTCCACACTGAAGTTCACAGGGTCCAGCCCATCTCAAATCCTTCACAATTTCTGCTCCAGGGAATTCAAGGCTCAACCAAGCTACAAACAAACAAAGTCTCAGCATCCTAGTCATGCTTCCTCAGTCACCTGGGTTCTGGGCTCCTGGGCTCCTGGCTCCTGGGTTCCTAGATCCTGGGCTTCTGTTCAGAAGAAGCTCCACCACCACAAGTTCTCAGGAAATTCTGGCTCAGTTCTCAATTCTCTCTTCTGTAACTGCCCTGCCACCAGATGCTGGTCCCAGGAAATTCTGACTGAGCCTCTCTGGGGCTTTTCTTATATACACAGCATTAGACACTTCCTGTTTCAGCCAACCCCTTCCTAGTACATCAGCAATAGGAGACAGGAGTTCATACCTTGTGTTTCCCCAACAAAGGCTTGATCAATTACTAAGCGCTAAGTACCTGCCACCTTTGCCAACCCAAAGGGATCTTCAAATTCAAATTACATTACCATTACACAGTCTTCTAAAGTACAGGTATTATTATCCTTATTTTACAGATAAGGAAATTGAGGCTCAGGATTATTTGCCCCTGGAAGAAGTAGAATTTGAGCACAGGACTTCCAACTCCCATATCCAGTGTTCTTTTCCGCACATTGTGCTATCTTTTATGTATCTTTTTGAACCAATTTAAAAACCTAAGACTTGCAAATTGGCTATAATTTGGTGCTGCCTGATACACATTTTGTCAGGTAGCTAAGGGGATGTGACCTCTACATCCATTTAACAAACAGGCAATTAGAGACATAGTGATATAGTTAAAAGAGGTCTTCTGGAGTAAAAAGACTGGGGTCAAGTCATGGCTCTCATGCTGAGTCTGTCCTGTAACTTGCTACCTGTGTGACCATGGGCAAGACACAACTCATCTGGGCCTCAGTCCTTCATTTATAAAATAAGGGGTTTGAACCTGACATACACAAAGGTCCCTCCCTTCTAGCTCTAGGATGTAATAAACTGAAACTGATAATATAATAAAAATGGCTAACATTTATGCAGCACTTTTAGGTTTGTAAAGCACTTTACATACATCATCTCATTTGGCTTTCACACAAACCTGTGAGGTAGACACAACCATGATTCCCATTTTACAGATGAGGAAATTGAGACTGAGAGAGGATAAGAGACTTGTCTAAGTCTCACAGTTAGTAAGTGTTTGAGGCAGGATCTGAACTCAAATCTTCCTGACTTTAGGTCTAGCTCTCTAGACACTATTCCAATCTAGCCTTCTATTGATGCTACCTGAGTATTGGAAGTTAAATAATTTTTCAGTCATGAATGACTGTCTACTGTGTACAATCTTACCCTAAACATTATGAATAGACACCAAAAAATGGATGACTTGATATCTGTCCTCAAAAGTTTACAATTAATGGGGACACAGGCAAACAATCATCAAAAATTTATAGTACATGGATTCATATCTAGGTATATGTTTGTTTCCTTTGTACCACACAGTGGACAATAGTACCCCTGGCATACTCTCTGAGCATTCCTATGGAGAGAGCAGGAATTTATCTAAACAGATAGCTGACAAGAGTCATAAGGAAACGGGTACCGAATAAAAGTTAATTTGTATTAAGAAGAGTTAGTCTGAGAGTGCTTTAGAATGCCAAAAGTAAATTTGGATATAATTTTGACGAGAATAGGACCTATGAGTTGCCAGCAAGAAAGGAGAAGGTGATATGAGCAGGAGGAAGAGCACCAGCATGGAGATAGACTGAGTTGAGTTTGGGAGACTTTTAAAAATACATGCTTTTGCCCAACTTTTTCCTTCTCTGACAGTAATTGTGTGACCATCAACAGTCAGGTAACCTCTCTGAGACTGTTTTCTTATCTTTAAAATGGAGATAGAATATTTAGTTACCTACCTCACCTGGTTATGAGGTTCAAAACAGATCTTGTATGGAAAGTACTTTGCAATGCTTAAAAATTATATATGGTAACTATTATTAATATTGATATCTCTCTCCAGGTGTGTATATTGGTCACTTCATTTGTGGTGAACAGAAAGGATCTATAGTATTCAGATGAGTAGTACCTAGCACTGTGCCTTGTAGATAGTAATTAATTAATAGAGAAAGACGAGAGAGAGAGAGAGAGAGAGAGAGAGAGAGAGAGAGAGAGAGAGAGAGAGAGGAAGGAAGGAAGGAAGGAAGGAAGGAAGGAAGGAGAGAGGGAGGGAGGAAATGAGAGAGAAAGGAAGGAAAGGAAGGATGGAGGGACAGAGGGAAGGAGAGAGGGAAGAAGGAAGGTTGTCATGGAATATAAAAGTCTGGTCTATCATTCCATTGAGATGAGGCATTGGGAAATTATATGGTGAGTCTAGGGAGATGAACAGTAAATTTAGGTCCATAATTTATACTCTTTGGTTCCACTCCCTTTCTCTTTGCTATATCTCTCAGTTTTTTGTGCTGACATTACCCTCCTGAAGCTTGGCTATGCCTGCAAAATGATGATGGGATCATCCATAGAATATGTGCTAATATAACCAGCATCTGTAGGAAGTCAGGTTTAGAAAATAACTTGTTTCATACAATTCAATTCAATAATCATTTACTAAATGTCTATTATATGCTGGGCACTGCCATGATAAACCTTCTTGGGCTAGTTGCCTTGTCTCAAGTATTCACACATAATCCCTTGTGAACTTCCCTTCCCCAACCACATAGAACTTTGGGGTTCATTAACTCTCCACAAAAACTTATGGTTTGAACTTGGGCAGGGCAGTTTGTTTACTTGAAATCAGAACAACTGAGAAATCAGTCCTATCTAGCTGACCATTGTTACAGGACACACTCACCATCTGTGACCCAGTGCACCTTTACCTTAAGGCTGTGTACTCCACTCCCTACTCTTCCTACAATGATGAGCATGAGCTATTGCCACTATGACATGTTGCCCCACCCTACCCTAGATGACTGATAGCCCCCTTTGCCCCTGAGAGAGCCAAGCAATCTTTATCAAGTTGCTCCTCTCAAATATTGTGAACCATCCAAGGACTCCTGAGGATTCTAAATCCCCTATAGGCTGCTAGAGGCTCCACAGGCTTCTGGGTTCTCTTATGACTTTTTTGGGCTCTAAAGACTTCCAAAGCCTCTAGTCTCTTAAGGCACAGAAGGCTTCTGAAGGCTCTAAAGTCTCTGAGGACACCAGGGGGTCCTGAAAATTCCAAGCATTTCTGAAAGATTCTCCGAAAGTTTCTATTCTAATGGCTTCAGATGGCTGAAAGCCTGTGAAGGCTCTGGGGGGCTTTGAGGTTTTTTTAAGGTCCAAGTGGAAGTGTTGGATGGGAAAGATAGAAAGAGAGGGGGGGAGGGGGAGAGAGAGAGAGAGAGAGAGAGAGAGAGAGAGAGAGAGGGGAGGATGAGAGGGAGGAGTGAGTTGTGGGGAGCATCTGTGCATCTGCAGGTATGTCAGAAAGGGAAAAAGGACAACAGAGAGGAAAGAGAAGGAAAAAGAATGGGAAGAAAGAAGAAAAACAAGGGCAGAAGGGCAGAATGAAAGGATAAGGAAGATGAAGGAATGAATAGAAAGGGAGAAAATGGCATGCCCCATGGAAATAAGTGAAGAGGGATCTTGAAAGTTAGGACTGATGATAACTGGCTTCACTCTGAGCATGATGTATGACTGAGGTTACCAAGGGCAACAGAGATAGGGAAGGTCAACTTAGGCAACAGCTAGCACAGTGTTGATTTCCTCCTGGCAGCCATGCTCACCATTTCCATTTCTACCTGTCCAGGGCCTTAAAAAAGGTAGGTTAAATAGGAAATTAGTTAGGCAGCTGATGTTTTTTGTTTTTGTTTTTAAGCAACTTCTACCTCCACCATTATCTTTTGTAACATTTTATGGGAATTTATTTTAGTGAGAGATTCTGAATGAGTCTGCTAATGCTTCAGTTTTTCCAAGGGTTAGTTACTCTTGAACAAAGTAAGGCATGGAGGGGTAAAGCAGGGAATGATACCAACCATAGTGTGGGCCAGGAATCATTAGACCTGGGTTTTATCTTGGGTGGAGAACATGGAACTGAATAACCAAGTTTTATGCATTGTCCATTAGTAAATGTTTGTGTTCTTCCTTCCTTCCTTCCTTCTTCCATTCCTTTTTCAGAAAACCTATGATGGAAGAAATTGGTCAAGGCTCACTGGATGATATGTAAGTAATGAAAGCCAATAAAGAAGGTTCAGTAAGGAAGCATTCAATGAGAGAATTTTGAAATTATATTGAAACCTCTCTGGGAAGAAACTTTAAGCTGACCGAGGGGATTATTCCACACAAGGCTGTGCAAAGTATTTTAGGCAGGAAAACATCTAGCGTCAATTCTTACCCCTTTATCAAACCAATGGTAAGGAAAGGTCTGTGAAGGTTCTTTCTATAGTATTCTATAAGTCTACACTGGGGAGAAGGCCATCCTCTACTAACTAGGGTCAGAAGTTAGAACAGTTTATAGGAGACGGTTGTGTAAACCTCCTTTCTGTCTACCTTGATATACTACATAGATGAGATCTGATTTTTAAAAAGTAATCACAATGTGTGAAAATGATGATTCACTTCTCAAAAGGACTGTCCACAGGGTTCCTTGATTTAGTTTTTTTGTTTTTTTTTTCAATTAACAAGAGAATCCTTTTGAAATCTACATTTCCTAGTGCACTGGATTTGTAAGATTCCATATTTCTAACAGTTTTTGACTAATAAAAATTCAGTTTATACATAACGTTTTAGAACCTGTTTGTTACATAAATTGAGGTATAGGTAAAGTGGAGAATCTGGGTTAATTTTGGTGTATGTAACATTGGCAGGGGATCCTTTCTAGAACTACAGTTCTAGAACAGTTCTAGTTCTAGAACACAGTCTTCATATTGAAATAGCAAAGTCTAATCAATTATCTTCTTGTCTTTAAATAGTATTTCACACATAGTAGGCACTTAAGAAATATTATTTTTTCTCTTTCTTTTAACTGAATTAACTTGGATTTTAATAACAATATATCCTGGTAGTTCTCAGACTAAGGAAATTCTGAGACTGGAGCAGGCAAAAAGGAATCTTGAGAACCTGAACTTGGATCTTGAAAAGGATATGTTGAACCTAGATGAGGCAAACCAAGACCTTCTTGTGCAAATCCGAGAGAAAGAACTACAGATTCAAAGGTCAGAGTTTGGTTTGGGCAGTGGACAACTTCTCTAGAGGAAACTGTTCCTAGGGACAGAGCATCTGGGGATCGGGAAGAATGTACAGAAGGAAGAGAAGGGGTATTTTTCCTTATCAATGGTCATTTTCCAAATGAATTTTCTTAATTAACTCAAACCCTAATTTAATTATATTAATAACTGAAACCTCAAAATCCAGAGAACACTAAAAGGATCTCAGAGGTTTTAACCCCACCCACACAGATAATTTTTTGACATAAGTAGCCATTCAAATATATTCAAAGAATATATGAATGTTCTATTTGGGGAACTAGCTAGGTTCTTACTATTCTCACCCCTCCAAAACTCAGATTTCATTGGTCTACATCCATTTTGAAGTTCATATTTTGTCATTACCAAAGCTTCTTTAGGTATGTCCCATGCTTTCCCCAGGATGGAGTCTTATAATTGAAGCTTAATCCTGAAAATTAGTGTTTACCTGTGTGATATTTTGTTATTCAGTCTAGAAAAAGAGATCACCAAGTCAGTAGGCCTAGCTGGGGAAAGGGACGAATTTAACTGCACAGCATATGAGAGGGAAGAAGCACTGAAAAACCTGGAATTGGAGACTGCAAAATTGGTAAGGAAGGAACAGGGGAAAGATCATTCTAAGGGATTTAGTTTGTTACTATGCTATTTTTTCTCTCTCCATGGGATCTTCCCTGATTTTACAGGTTCCAGAGTAAATAAACAGAGATGAAATCACAATTTTTTCAGGCATGGAGGGATCAGGCAGGGAGAGCTCTGGAAATGGAGTGCTTGGAGTCAATGAGATAACATATGTAAAAGCATTTTGGGTCACTATATAAAAATCAATTATTCTTATTACTGTTATTGTTGTTGTTGTTGTTGGCACTAGAAACTCTAATGTTTGGGCTCTGTTCCCAGATCTACTCTCATGTTCTGTGGGGTCAGAACACAGTTTTGTCATCTGACAAAAAATTTGGCAGGAAAGGAGACCAAGAGCAGATGGGAAGATATGAACTGCCATGTTTTTTTATTTCTTTATTTCTGTAGGAAAAGAGTAATGAGATACTGGCTAAGAATGTGAATGAGCTTCGGATAAAGGTAAAGGCCCCTGAGTTCTCTTAAATTTCCCAGAGTCCCCCTATAGATATCCTTATCCACAGAGAGATGAGTAGTAGGAAGGGTTATCCCATAACATCCCAATGTTATAACATTGTTATAACAAATCTTTTTTCCACTCCATAATACCCATTGCCTATAAGCATATTAAGAGTATATGATAGACAATTTTGGGGATCTATGCTTAACCTAAGGCTTATTATCAATGAATATAAAATAAAAGCCCACTCTTTTCTTATGATTGTATTAGGAAGGGCTAAGAAAAAAAAGGAGGAAGCCCAAAAGAATTTTTCTAAATGGAGGAAGAGGCATATCTCCTGATATATTTCAGAAGTGAAGCACTCAAGGTCTCAGCATCTTCTGTGTTGGACATAGCAGTTCATAGGAGTTTTGTGGCATAAGGCAATTGGACAACTGGCTTTGTTTGGTTTTTCCAGGAATGATTTATCCACTTTCCCTCACCCAGATAGTTCTAATATCTGCTTCTCTTTCCCTTTGATGAATAAAGAAGGTCAAGTCTTGTCTCTGACCCATGACCCAAGCTACTTAGAACAAGATGTCATATGTAGAGCATTTTGGGTCAAAGGTATATTGTCTGTTAAGTGCTTTGCAAATATTAAAATATTTATGTACATATCAACTGTATACATAGGAGGTAAGAATTAATGGAAATCTTTCTGACTTGAGCTTTTAGGGTCCAGAACGCAGAGTTGAGGAAGCATCACAGAATTCTGTGAGACTTGGACTCAGTCAAAGGGTCATACCTGAGGACCTTGAGGGCCACATATAGCCTTGAGGCCACAGGCTCCCTACCACTGGATGTGGTCTCTGGGAAATATAGGTATGGTAGTCAGAGTTATGTATAGCACAGCACAGTCATATATATTAAAGGTAAAGATTGGCCTCAGCTAAGCCTTAAGATCAGGTTCTAGCAAGAACAAGAATAGATAAACAAATTGCTTCAAATGGTTACAGGGAGCCAGATGTTTTCATTAGGAAGGAGTTATCTTCTACCATAGCTCCCATTGAGGACCTGAAAACACTAATCATCACCTAGAAGCTCATTACCTCTGACTTAAAATTCAACAAATTATTTTTCAGTTTCTGGATTTTATGTACACATGAATGTAGTTCATATCTCACTGTATTTCTGGATTGGAATTTCAGCTTTCCAGGAAACCACCAGAGAATTCGAAAGTTGAAAAAGAAAACCTAAAACAGATGTTGGAGGAATCAAAGGTGAATGCAAAGAACAAATCAAAGGATTCTCTGATAAGTGTTTTGACGTCTTTAATTTTCCCAAGGGACAACTTCTCTGGACTCCTAAGGCCATGTTTACTTTTTTTTTTCAGTGCTCTTACAACTGAACTATTGGGTTCTAGTTAATTTCTATCCTTGCTTAGAGATATTTAATCTGAAACCAATATCCATGCTCCTACACGTGGGCTTCAGAAATACACACTCAATATTTCACTGGTCAGTTCTTCCTACAACAAAATCCAAAAGAGTGTAGACACAAATCTTCTTAAAGTCCTCACCAATTGTTTAACAACACTAAGTGTTGGCTGTGAGAAAAAGTACTTTAAAGAATGCAATGGAAATTTATCAAGGTAGAAGATGATACAGTCCCTGTTCTAAAGAAGGTTCCCACCTAATGGAGGAAACAGATTAATTATAGATATGAACTGTCTTTTGGTCATTAAGCAAGTCACTTAGAGCCTCAGTTTCCTCATCTATAAAATGATGTTAAAAATTATTGCTATATGCAGTATTGTCTTGGTTCTGCTCATTTCATTTTGCTTATTTCATGCAAGTCTTTCCATGTTTTTCTAAATCATTGAGCTGTTCATTTCTTATAGCACAGTAGTATTCCAATCACATACCACAACTTATTCAGCCATTCCCCAGTTGATGGGCATCCTTTCAGTTTTCCAGTTCTCCACAAAGAGAGCTGCTATAAACATTTTAGAACATATAGGTTCTTTCCCTTTTCCCCTAATCATCTTTGGGAATAGATCTAGTGCTGGTATTGCTGGGTCAAAGGGTATAGGCAGTTTAATAACTTTGGGCATAATTCCAGATTGCTCTCCAAAATGGTTGGATCAGTTCACAATTCCAGTAACAATGAATTAGGGTCCCAATTTTTCCACACCCCCTCCAATATTTGTTGCTTTCCCCTTCAATCATTTTTGCCAATCTTCTAGGTGTAAAATGATATTTCAAGATTGTTTTAATTTGTATTTCTCTAATCAATAAAGATTTAGAGCATTTTTTCATATGACTATGAATTGTAAAAGTTGTAAAAACTAAATGACTTCTAAGGTCCTTTCCAACTCTATATCTATGACTTTATGGCATATAAACACAAAGAAAGTATACCCAACTACAGTCTTCTTTAGGTTTATAGGAAATGGGACAATTTAGTTGTTCCCCTTTATTAGGAGGGCAATGTGAAAAGTAATTCATCAGGTACAACTGTTCCAATTTTCTTTATCTCTTCCTTCAAAAGAAGAGCAATAGCATTCTCTTTTCCCACCTATGGGATCTTAGAGGGCATGAAGGGGTTCCCTGTGGAATTTGAATAACAGGGTATTGGGGTGCTCTCAGTTTCTCTATGATGAAAATAAGAGATTTTCACAACAGTCCCATTTTTTTCCATCTGCTGTATATGTATCACCAATACTCTATTCTTTCTTTCTTTTTTTTTTCTTCTTCCATAGGTGAAATTACAAAAGTCCGTAACCCTCTGTGAAGAACAGGAAAAAGAACTGGTTAAGGTAGTGGTTGGTGGTAACCTTAATGATCTTTCAAATCACCCCCTTCTCATGACTTTTTGGCTTGGAATACAAATGTGGGTATGATCCCAAAGTCTCTCAGAACCAAGACCACAGGAAAAACCTGGGCTGATGGAAGGAGAACTCTGACCAGGATGTACTACATAATTGGTAATACCCAAAGGACAGGAACTATGTTTTCTTCATCTCTTTAAATCCCTAGCAGCAGCTGGAACTGCTGCTAATAGTAACTCCCAGCTGTAGGTGGAGAGGACTGGAACTGCAATCCGGAGAACTGAGTTGAAAGTTCTGGCTCCTACACTAACTAGCTGTGTATCCATGAGCAAATCACTTTAACCAATCTAAGATTCAGATTCTTTGGTCATCAAGTGAGAAAATATTAACAATCTCTATATTAAACAAAAGAAAATAATACCAGTCTCACAGGATGAGGAAAGTACATTTGTAAATCTTAAAGTGCTCTATAAATAGAAACAATTAATTATTAACTATTAAATAAATAAGGAAATGAAAAGCAGCATAGCTTGGACCAGACTTAAAACAGGAAGACCTACCTCTGACAAATAATAGCTGTGTGTCCCTTTAACCTCTCTGTGCCCTCATACAACTCTCTATTAGACTATGAGTTACAAAGAATTGGTTGGAAGGAGTTTTCATACTGGCAGTTTCCCCACTGTGATGAAGTATAGGTTTGAAGGAAAACAAATGAATACTTAATAGGTACTTCTTGAACTTCCTGAATTGAATGCTTAAGCTGAAGAAAGAAGGATGCTGGATCAAATGCTCTGGCTTCCTCTCTTTAAAACCTCGAGGTGAATGGTGTGAGAAGTACACTGTTGTAATACACTATTGCAGCATCCATAGGCCAACTGGCCAGACACAGTTCCTAAGGTTTTCACTTAATTTTTTATGAAAGTTTAGCTCCTTTTACTACTGCTTAGTTTGCTCAGAATGGATCATGAAAGTGAATGAAATAATCTCACCTGGGATGCAATTGATTTTTTTAACTGTGTAGCTAACAATATATCATAGAAAATCATAATGGTCATTATTGTATAATATGCATGTCAATCCTGTTTCTGAATTAACTAATAGAGTTCAGTTTGTTTAAAAGTGTTATGGTTTTCTAGGTAATATCTGAATGGCAATCTATGGACCAACTCTGCAAAGATCAGGCTTACTACATAAAGGTATCAAATCTGGGGATTTTAGTGGACTTTGGAAATGCATTATGAGTCAATACTAAGATATGGCAACTAAAAAATCACGGAGAGGCAGAATGTCTAGAACTAGAGAAAGGATAGTGCCTCCAGCCCTGGTCAGGCCAGACTCAGACCAGACTATGTTCTTTTCTTGGTAACATATTTATGAAAGATATTGACCAATTGGAACATGTCTACAGAAGGGTTACCAGGATACTAAAGAGATCAGAGACCTTGTAATAGGAAAGTCAGTTGAAGTGTGCTAAGGAGTATTTATCTTGAAAAAGAGAAGACTTATAGGGGAGATATGACAGCTGTAGGAACAATGGGTAGAAGTTGCTGAAAGACAAATTTTCATTTTAGGAAAACTTTTTAACAATGGGATCTGTCAAAAGCAGAACTGGCTGCCTTGGGAGGTAGAAAGTTCCTTTTAATAGATGAAAGTTTTCAAGTGGAGGTTGCTTAATTGTTAGAAATATTTGTTCCTATTCATGGAATATTGGATTGAATGGCCTCTGAGTTCCTTCCTAACTCTCATATTCAGTGATGCTATGGCCTTCTCCAGCAGAGTCAAGATATAAGAAACGTCATCCAGCTGCAGAGTTAAATAAAGCCCCATTTTTCTTAATAGCTCTTAACTGAACAGTAGAATCTTTTATTTCCCATTGATCTCACTATGTAAAAATATTTTAAAAGACACTTGTCTTCCTGTTCTTTGACTTCCTCAGCCAAATCCTTCTTTACATGTTATAGAATCTGTACTTAATAAGTAAATATCTACTGCAATCTTTTGCAAAGTCTAACTTTTGGGGGAGGGTGTCAAGAAAGGACTTAGGATTATTATAAATTGCTCATTTTCATTGTAACTGAATAATCATGAATTTTTCCTCTTGTTCCTGTGTGTGTGTATGTGTGTATGTGTATTTTTAAAATTTCCATGAGCAGAAATACCAGGAAATCCTGAGACTGATGGAGAAGGATAGAGAGACACTGCTGCTTGAAACAGAAGTGTGAGTTTTGTCAATTGGAATGGGCCTCCTAATGGTTTTAGTCAAGACCATAAAAGTCTATAAAAGAGAAAGCTCATACATCAAAGAATCTTAATGCTAAACTGAGCCCCTATACATAGGAGGCCCTTAGTATTTGTTGCACAGAACTGAATTTCCAATGCACCATTAGTTTGCTTCTGCATTTTAAAGGTGTTTAGGTATGATGTTGACCACTGGAGAGGAGACATTTATATTTTCTACTTTGAAGAAGGAACTAAGAGAAAAGAATGAACTCCATGAAACCAAATACATAATATTCATAATAAGTGATGGTATAGTAGAAAGAACACTGGGCTCTGGAGTCAGAAGACCTGGGCTCAAATCCTGCCTTTGATGCTTACAACCTCTATGACATTTTACAAGTCACTTAAATCCCCTGGACCTCAGGTTCCTCATCTGTAAGATGAGGGGAATTGAACTAGATTACCTTCCTGAGGTCTAACTCTAGAGTTATGCCTATGAAATTCATGAAATCAAATGAAATATTATATATAAAGTGTTTTATAAAATTTAAAGTGCTATATACATGTTAGCTATTATTATTATTATCATGTCTAGTATATGGAAATTGCATGGGCTATCTCTAATAGGCCTATTTACATTTTCTATTTAAAAAAATTTTTAAACATCAACAAAAACATTATAATATTCAAAGAACAAAGAGGATCATGCTTGAAACTGAACTATTACTTTTCTTTAAAAAGTGGTTAATATTTCTAAATGAAATTAAACTTTTATATTAAATTTAAAAATATGATAGCAACAAAATTGACCTATTTGTCTGTCACCTTCTCAACTTCCCTCTTCTCTCCTCTGTGTAATTTCTAACATTCCATTGACACTATTTCTTTTTTGCATACTCACAACCCATTAACCTCATCTTACACAGAAATGTTGCCTTATAAAAAATAAATATTATGTATATAAAATACTTTTGAAACCTGAAAGCACTTCATAAATTTTAGTTTTTCTTACTGTTGTTGTATTTGTTATACAGCATGGCCTAGTGGATAGAGCTGAAAGATGTATGTTCAAATCCTGCCTCTAACTGACTGTAGGACCTTACACAGGTTGATTGACCTCTCAGTGATTCTAAATACAAGAAGGCTCTAATCTATATTGGTAAAGAGGGGTTCTCGATCTGGAATTTCCCTATGCCAATGAAATTTCAAGTTATTGATATTTCAATTTCAAGTTATTGATATTTCCTTGAATTCCTACTTAATTTAAGCTTTGGCATAGCTATTAACAACCTGAAAGGAAAACAGACTAGACTAGACACCATTTGTATAGCAGTGACTTGCATCAATGTAAATACCTAAAGTCTTTTAGGCATCTCTAGGAATATCTTTGTTTTTGTTTTTCTTTCTAGAACCAAAGCTCAGAGCATATACAGTCAATCTAGTTTGATTCTGGTAAGTTTTCCTTTGGCCTTGTTTTATGTTATCTGCTCCATCCCCTTCATTCATTTATATTCTCTTCGTGAATAAAACGAAAATGATATAGAATACAGGTTATTTGGACCTAATTATCAGCAAATATTACAAAACTCTGGGTGAATTCTTATGCAACTAAATTCACCAAACATTTGTTAAGTGCCAAAGGGGAAAAAAAAGCCAAGCAAACAAACAAGTCCTTGCCCTCAGAGAACCTATATTCTCCTTGGAAGAAGGTGAGCCTCCAAGCACAGAGAGGTAAATGCAAGATAATTTAAGCAATAAAAGAAAGACCATTAACAGAACTTTAAGGAAACTTAAAGATGCTGAAATGTTGAAATGAGGAGGGAGTGAATTCCAGGAGTGGGAGCTTAAAGTTGGTTATACAATTATTTTTTAGGATGTAAACTTTCTAGGGTTGAAAGTACTCTGGCAGAAGTACTGGATCTGTCTATTTCTACTCAATTTCAGCTGTTTCCTGAAGTGACTTGGACATTTGCAGTCTCTGGGTCACCCCAAGTTTTCCCTTCTTCCTACTGTGTTGACAATATCTTCTCTAGCAACTAGTCCAGAGCCTTGAACATAGTTATCAGTCAATCAACAAACATTTATTAAGTTTACTATGTATTAATCTTACTATGTATTGGCCACTGTTCTAGGCACTGGGGAAACAAAGATGGAGGAAAGGAGGAAGGGAAGGAAGGAGAGGAGGGAAGGATGGAACAAAGGGGGAAATGAAGGGAAAGGAAAAGAAAAGGAAGAAGGAAGAAAGGAGGGGGAAGAGAGAAATAAAGAGAGGAAGGGAAGAAAGAAGAAAAAGAATTCTAAGATCATCTCATTTGTTGTACTTATTGCTTTCACAGGAGGAGAATTTGTTTAGAAAAGAGAAAAGACATTTTTGGCTCAGGTAATTGGAAAGGGGTTGATTTAACTAGCCCAAAATACACTTACCCTGCAGTGTTAGTCAGGCAGGGACTCTTCAGCTATAGGATGTTCTTATTCAGAAGACCAGGAGGAATATTTGGCATAGACATAATAATCCATTAGTCACAAAACATTAGTCTAACCCACGGAATTCTTCTTGGCCTTCATTCTCAGAGTTATTGCCAGCGTAAAGATGTGATATATATCATTGCTAGAAGCTGAAAAAAAGAATTAAGATATATAGGATGAGATTATAGTTCTAGTTTTATGCTGCTTGTCCTAAATCAGTAGTGTTAAACTCAAATAGAAATGGGGCCACTAAACTGTACATAAGCATCTCTGAAGGCCACATATTTACTTAGAGAACCATATATTAACATTATCTCTGTTCCAGTGTATATTTATTTTGTTAAATATTTTCTGACTACAATCTGGTTCCCAGGACACTCAGGAGTTTTACAGGTCACAACTATGTTTCACACCTCTGCCCTAAGCCTTATTTCTTTTTAAGGTCCATTATGTTGCAACGTTCAGACCCTGAGTCTGTGTATCTGTGCTGATTTATATGACTGGGAAAGGGGGCCAGAAGTGATTAGGTAACTTTAGCACAGCTTCTCAAACTCTCCTTGCTCCTGTTTGTAATAATATTGACTCTATGATGCTTTATAAGTAAGGACTGCACAGTCCTTGCCCTTTAAGTAAAGGATTCGTTTAAGTGACTTGGCTATAAACCTTGCATGGTGGAAGCTTAAGGCCAACTTGGACCGATTCTTGGTGTAGAAGATTTTCTTATAGTCACATTTTTTAAAAGTGTCATGACATATTTTATCAATCTAGGGAAATCACAATGTAGAAACACCCTACACTAGTGGCTCTCAAACTTTTTGATCTCAGGATGCCTTTGCAGCCTTAAAAATTATTGAGGACAAGCTTTTTGTTAATGTGGGTTATATCAATTAATATTCAATATGTTAAAAATAAAATTTTCTTTATCATTGTTATGAAAATAGTTTTGACCTTGCCAACTCTAAGAGTCTCAGAGTCCCACAGAGGTCCCTGGATCCTATTTTGAATATCACTGTCCTATACCAATGAAAATCAGAACCTTATCAATAATTTATAGTCTCAGAGAATTAACTAGACCACTGAGAAGTTGTGACTTATTCATGGTCACACAAAGGCAAGGTTTGGACCAAGGTTTTACTACCTCCCAGACTGGCTTTGGATTATCTACTCTAATGACTCTCTGCAACCTTGATGATAACTTGCCCCACTCTTTTTGCAGGATTGTCCGGTTTGTATTCTTGATGGTCCTGCTCCTCGCCAGGATTCTGAGTTTCGGGCTCCTGTATCTTCATGTTATAAACCCAGATTTTGTCTTGAACAATCTGCCCAAGATTATGGATAGAGACACGTTGTGGAGACTGAGGAACTTTCTACTTCCATCTTTCAATCTTCATGTAGAGGACATTTTGCCACACTAGTCCAAGATCAGGCCCTTCACTCTAGAATGTCCCAAGTCTCTCCCAAGTATTCAAAAGGGAAGTGACAAAGAGTCACCCAGGATTTGGATGAGAATGGAAGGGCCACAAGGGTGGACAGCAAGAGCTTTGTGGGTCAGAGTTGTTCCCGGTGCCCTGGTTCTCTATTCTCTGTATTCACCATTTTCTTTTGATTCCTTTTGTGCTTTCTCTCTTCTAATAAAGAACATGATCGTTTAAAAGCTCTTTGAACCAAGTATTTAGTCATTTGGTATTGCCCCAAAACACATATACCTGGGGCAGGGATGAGATAAGGGAGTTTGGTTTCCTTTAGTATAAGGCTTAAATGTTGTGACAGATGTTATCCTGAGTAAAAATGCAGGGACTTTGTAAATTCCTCCTTTGGTTGATTGGATTCGACTCCCCAAACATATACTTTTATTTCATCTCAGTGCTCCCAATTCAATTCAACAAAGAGTATAGACCCTACCTTACAATCCCACTTTAGTAGATTGCTTATTTTCCTTGTCCCTTTCTCTTTCCACATGTTAGGAAGAAAGTCAATAGCCAATGTTCTATAGTTTGTTGAAGGGTTGCCAGGTAAATTAATTTGCAATAAAGTGTGAATAGCTGTCACAATGTACTGTCTTCCATAAGTCATTCCAACTAAATTGGGACCTAGGAGATTTTGAATCAGACTGGCTCAGGATGCTAAAAGTAACAAGCCTTTATGACAAGTGCACTTTGACTAACAAAATGGGAAGGCAGATAGTCTGACACCAGATAACTGGAGGGGAGCTAGAGAGATCACAGGGATTTTGAGTGTGATAATTGTCCGGGGACAATAAGAGAAGGAAAATGGTCCTGCAAGAGATTGCCCTTGACTTAATGTCTCCAAGCTCTTGTCAGCTCTCTAATTAGAGATAGAGGTTCCTGAGTCTAGCAGTTTGAATGTACAAGCAAAAAGTCCACCGGTTTATTATAGGAGAGATAAGGTTTTTGCTCAGGTGTGTTGGATTGGCTTTCCATTGCCAATGTGTCCTAGGAAGAGGGGTCCTAAAATTTGGTCAGTGAGGCATCCTGTCCTAGATACATGGGATAAGGAAGTTTCTAGCATAGAGAACTGCAGCGTTTGAGGATTTCAGAAAAGGCAGGCTGAAGATGCAAGACAATAGGGGGAAGGAGCTAAGTACATATAGTCTATACAAGAAAGGCTAGGTTCAAAATAAAATAGAGGCTTTGGGGGCTATCATAATATCCCAGGAGTACTTTGACTTTGAAAAGAGAAGAGTCTGTTAGTGTAAAGTCCCTATTGGTAAGATTTCAGTAGAGATATGTTTGGGTAAAGAAGCCTTCTTGTTCTCTCTCAAATTGTAGCAAGACTTTTAGCTATGGAAAAGGCTGCAATTCTGAGTCTGATGGTAAGAGATAAAAAGAGAGAGAGACTTGGTCCGTGGACCTTGAGCAAGTTTTATAGTTGAAGAAGCAGAGGTCCACAGAATTTTACTTGACCAAGGTGTCTCATAGGCAGTAAGTAGTAGATCAAAGATTTGAACTTGGTCCTCTGACTCCAAAATCCAGCATATTTTCCACTGGCTCAATTGGGTTATGGATACAATGGCAGATGCTTACTTTTGAGTTTAAGCACTCATTGTCAGATTGAGTCTCCCTGCAAAGACTCCCTGCAAAGAAAACAATAGGGAAATTTTTTAGCCTGGGGTTCCTGAAAGTCCATGATGAATCTTGATCACCAGATGGTCCACAAAATTGGAGGTCAAATAAAAAGAGGAGCCAAACTAAAAGTAAAAAATATATATGTATTAGAGTGTTAAGGGAACTTGCTCACTGGTATCAGCTTCAGTTTCCTAGGCTTATAAAGCCATTTCAGGCTTTATTAGAGTACATATCCAATCAATACAGCATTCTATGGCATTTGAATGGGTCAGTCTGTTTCTATAAAGAAGTCAGTCTGAAAGATACCTAGTGAATGGGGGTATACCCAGGTAGAGAGTAGTGTGTGCAGCAGGGCTTTGTGCATCCGGTCTAAGTTGGATGGAAGTAGTTGAGTTTTGTGCAGTCAGTCTTTAGCAGAATGGTGGTGAGGGTAGTGGACAGGAGGTGGGGGTGGTAATAATTCAAACAGCACATTCCAATAATAAGGTTGTTTTTCCTCCATTTAAAGGAAAAATCATTGTGCTCTATACCTTCCTAACTATAGTTCTTTGGTAGTCATTGAGTACAGCACAAAGAGGCATCATTAAGAATAACTCATTAGTCTTATATAGTGCTTTAAATGTATGTGGTATATATGGATGTGTGTAGTATGAGCATATTTGTGGTGTTTGTAGGCTAGAGGGTAATTTGACTGAGGAGTCTGAGTGAGTTTGAATGAGTGATGTGGCCTTCTCATGCAGGAGCTAAAGGGGGTGGGCCTGGTTTTCAGGTACTGACATGTGTCCTGTTGTGCTAACTATGCTTCAGGGTCTCAAAGGTAAATTACAGGGTGTCTCAAAAGTCTTTAAGCTATTAAAGTTTAAAACTGCCCTAAGACTTTTGGAGCACCTTAAAAATTCACCATTTGACATCAGTGACTATTATTGGTCTTCTCTTCCCTGAACTCTGAAAGCAGGGTACTGCATTAAAGATCTTGTGATGGTCTGCCAATTTGATGTCTCTGTATTAATAAATTTATTGGTTTATTTCTTGAACAAGCTGATAAAAAAAAAAACATTTGTGTGAACCACCGTGTACAATATCCACCAAATTAATAATGCTAGATATTTCATCAAAAATAAATACATGCTTCTTTGCTGTTATCCCCATTTTCTGGAAGTAATGAAGATATTCATTTATTAAAATGTATTTTAAAATGTTTAAAAAGATTAAAAGTGTTCCTTAATAATTAATTCTCTATATTTTTAGCTGTAGCTAGCTGCCTCTCTTGCTAACCCCTTATCCAGGCTCTGAGCTGGATCATAGAAATCAGCTCTGACCCATGTGCCCAGTATGTCTTCCTTCCCAACCCTCAAAGTGGGCTGTAGGTTAAATGAAAGCAATGTAGGTAGAAGGTTTAATGAAATTCAAATTTCAAAGAAATTGAATCTACTCCTTTGTATTCCTTATATTCCTGGTGAGACAACTCTGAGGGGGTTTGCAAAGTATGTGCTTGAGCTCTTTAAACCTAATGACAGGGAGTAGTAGTAGGAGGGCATTAAGGTGAGTAGGAGGGAGAAAGCACAGCATTGGGAAAAATGCATATTATTCTGGCTGAATAAAAATTTTCTGAGTATGTATAGAAAACTATTTTTACAAAAATGTTCCCTTCACAAAGCTTGCCAATATTATGACATGACAAACATTTGGAGAGGTCTTCTAATTCAGAATTAATGTTTTCCTTTCTCAAAATAACTTTCCTCAGGTGTACTGAGGTGTCATTTCTCAACTATCTCACTAGGTAGGATTGTGCCTTGGCAAAGAGGAGAGTCTTATCAGCAAGGGCATCTTGGGAAGTCTTTGCTCTTAGAATCACAATGAGAGTTTCTACCCTTTCAGTCTCCAAGACCATACCAATCTGACAAAATCCTCTCAGTACCCTACTGATAACTGAGCTGCATGTAAACAAAACAGGTAATTGTTAAATGGTATGATTTGTGGATCAACAACAGTACCACCACCAACAAAACTACTCTCACTAGACTCCTGAGGTCCTGGAAATCCAGTTATCATTACTTAAGGTTCAGAAAGTGCCTAATAAAACACAAATAAACATTCGGTGGGGAGTGGTAACTGTTCTAGATCTGAGAGGACAATCTGAGAATTTGGAGAGGTGATCAGTCTTCCCTTCCAGAGTTGATAACTTTCACCTTCACTAACATTTAGTAACAAATGCTCTCTAAATAAGAAATTAAATTTCTTATTTAAAGAAATTAAAAAATTAATTTTTAACGCACAAATTAAAAAATGAAAGCAAAGCCCAATACATAACTTACATATACAAATAAATTTTATTAAAAGATATAGCATAGCTAGTTGAATCCCAAGATGATAGAGAAGGGTGCTGGAATATGACTGATTCAGATGTCCCATTAGCTTCCATATAGGTAGAAAGCAGACAGTAATGAATCTTTGGCAATCAGGCTGCATGATAATAGTATATATTCTAGCAGAGTGCTTTTCAGCACATAAGCATCATTGTCAGAGTATATGAAGCTGAGTTGCTCTTGCTTATATAAAGAGAAAAAATATCCTGTTTCTCATGTCATTTACCAGTGAACCTATACCTTGCAGGGTTTTTGAAAAACAAACAAAAACCCAAGAATTTTCAAAATCTTGAGTTTTTTATTTGATAATTGGCCTGGGTACATGTGGCTGACAGTCTTTCCTGAACTCTTGATTGTTCTTTTGGGCAACTTGATTTTGGTACATATTCAACATTCTCAGTGATTTAGACACAGGTGACAGCTATGTAAGGGATGGGAAGTATGTATCTACGCTGTTCGGTTTGTCATAATTCTTCTAAGGATACCACATATTCAGGAACCTTGGCAGTTTGGTTGCATAGTCACATTAGGGAGCTTGCTTAATGCACATGCTAACAATTTTCCTGAGAATGACTATGCACTCCTTCATGATTTTTGATTGATTTGATGACTTTGGAAGAAATTATTGTTATCTTAGAATGGGACTTTAGTAAAAAGCTTATATATGAAGCTGTTCAATTTTTATTAGGTCAACTAAGACGTTAGAAGCTATTTATGAAAATTCTTGGCCAATAACATATAAAAAGAAAGCATTACAATACATTCCATTTAGATTAAGGAAGGTGTCCCCAAATGGGAGCTGCAATTGTTTATTTCAAAATAACAAATTCAATTCACACTAGTTCCATGATTTATCCTTATTTCTATAGGTAGATATTCATCTGTTGGTAGCACCTTAAATTATAGGTAATTCATGACAATCATCAAAGTCAGTGACCAAGAAAAAAAATCACCTAGGACAGTAATGTACTATAGCCTATTAACCTTAGTAGCTAATGAACTTAGTAGCTAATAGAACACTAGATTTTGAATAAGAAAAGTCATCTTTCTGAAACTCAGGTTTCTCATCCATAAAATGAATATAATGCAACAAGTTAAGTTCTTTGTAACCATGAAGAAATATCTAAAGTAGTTTATATTAGTTAGCCAGTCATCAAGAAAGGTTTAATGAGTATCAAACACAGGATAGCGAAATTTTGATCAAGAGAAAGATGGGAATTTCTGGGGCATGAGGTTGTTCCAGGGAAGGAGTCCAAATGGGATTGGGAGGAAGGAGAGAATCTTTAGCAAACAAGGTATGGCTTGAAGCCACTGAGTCCTTGAAAGAAGGAAAGAAGCCCTCCTTGGCAGTCATGGGGTAAGGTCAAAGTAGAAGGGGATATAAAATGGAGAGGTGAGAATTCTTACATAAATTTCATTTACTTTACAATTTTATCTAGATCCAAATACTTCTATTTACTCCAATAGTTTCTTTAATCCAATGGTCTCTTTATTTGCTTGTTTTTTTCATTTGCTTATTTTTTAACAGTCCTTTTTAAAAAAATTTGAGTTCTGAATCCTCTCCCTCCTTCTAGCTTTCTCCCACCCATTGAGAAGACAAGCAATATGACATCACTTATACACGTGAAGTCATGCAAAAGATATTTCTATACTGGCCATGTTGCAAAATAACAAAAGCAAGCAAGAAAAATAAAGAAAGTTTAAAAAGTATGCTTTAGTCTGCACTCAGAGTTAATAAGTTCTCTCTCTGGAAGTGGGTAGCATTTTTCATTATGAGTCCTTCAGAATTGTCTTGGATCTCTGTATCACTGAGAATAGCTAAATCTTTCACAATTGATTATCCTTATAATATTGTTGTTACTGTGTACAATGTTCCCCTGGTTCTTCTCACTTCACTTTGCATTAGTTCATATCATTCTTCCTAGGCTTTTCTGAAGCCGTCCTGCTTGACATTTCTTATAGCACAATAGTATTCTATAATACTCATATACTACAAAGGCTAATAGAAGATGGCAGACTACATTAGTAACTCAGATGAACTCTCCCAACATTACCTTCCAAACAACTTTAAAATAATGTCTCAAACAAATTCTGGAGTGGTAGGGCCAACAAAAGGTCAGGGTGAAATGTTTCTCCAGCTCAAGACAACTTAGGAGGCTGGCAGGAGAGGTCTATGACACTGGGGTGAGAGGTCATCCCAGAATGTGCTGCAGAAACACTAGCAGCAGGCCTTGGAGTCAGCAGCTTCAGGAGCTCAATGTCCACAGATGGTAAGGGGGTCAGATGATTGGTCAGAAAGATAATACAGAGGACCCTTTGCTGGCACTGGGTGAAGGACATTGCTGCATTGTCTATCTGTGGTTCTGGGTTGCAGTTCCAGGGCAAAGAGGAGCACTAGTACTTGTGGCCACAGAGAAGCAAGGACTTTGGTTACAGTTTCAGGGCCAAGAGCAGCGCTAATACTTGTGGCCATATGAGAAGAGCAGGAGACCTGGTCACAGTACCAGGGCCAAGAGGACCAATAGTGCTTACAGTCACAGCAGAGTAGGGGTCCTAGTCACAGTTCCAGGACAAAGAGGAGTGCTTTTGGTTACTTGCAATGGAGGAGGCGCTTTGGTCTCAGTTTCACGGCAGACAGAAGCACAAGCACTTTTGACCACAGGGAAGCAGGGGTCCTAGTCACAGTTCCAGAGCCAAAAGGAAGCTAGCACTTATAGGCAAAGGGGAGCCATGTCTCCTCCTGGGTAAAGACAAGAGCATAAGCCAATACAGCAGTGACCACATCTCTCCTTGAATCATGCCACCTTGGAAACACTGAAAACTTACAGACCCCCAGATCCACTTCAAAAATAGCACCACGAAAAATTGAAACACAGGACAGTACTCCCTCCACCCTAGGATCTGAGACTAACTTTAACAAAGTCAAAATTTAAGAAATAAACTGGAAAAATGAGCAAACAACAACAACAAAAAGAATCTGGTCATGAAAAGATACTACAGTGACAAAGAAGATCAAGGCAAAAACTCAGAAGAAAATGATGTCAAAATGGCTACAAGCAAAGACTCAAAGTAAAAAAACAAAACAAAACAAAAAAAGTGAATTGAACATGAGCCCAACAAGAATTCCTGGAAGAGCTCAAAAAGGATTTTAAAACTCAAATAAGAGAGGTGGAAGAATAATTTGGAAAAGAAATGAGAGTTATGCAAGAAAATTATGAAAAGAATGAACAGCTTGGTAAAAAAACAAAAATACTGAAAAAAAATATCTTACGAAACAGAATTGGTTAAATGGTTAAAAAAAAGTACAAAAATTCACAGTACAAAGGGGTCCACTTTAGTCTTTTTTCTGACCAGTTGCCTGATCCCCTAACCATCTTAGACTTGAGCACCCTCAAAGTTTCTGCTGCTGATGTTGCTGTCACTGCTGCCTCCAAGGTCTGCAGCCTTATTGGCTCTGGACTAGATCTCCCCCTACCCCCACCCCAAGTATCACAGAGCTCTTCTTCCATGTTCCCCAGTTGTCTTGTGCTGGAAAAAAATGTCTCATCAATTTGAGGAATCATTTTCAAGTTCTTGGAGGAGAATGGGGGAAAGCTCATCTCTCCTTTTCTATCATCTTTCTCCGGTCACTTTCAGTGTGAAATGGTGGGGACAGATTGCCTGAATGCATCAGTGCTACCAGTGCTATCAGTAGCAGGAGAGGTGAATGGTATTATGTAAAAGGCAATGTAAGAACCTGCTGTCTTCCAAATAATTCCTCAATCCAGGTGCCACAGTGTCTGGAATTTTATCATTAGAGATAGATTCTTTAAGATTCCTTTATTGCAAATTCTGTTTTAAAAAATATATCAAGCCTGTTCATATTAAGGTGTTAATGACCTATCAGATCAATTTTTTCCCCACCAGAACAACTTTGGTTGTCAGTTCTATGAGAACCCAAGAGACAGAAATAAAAATGACTCTGAAAGAATAAAGATGAAAGGAAATAAAAATAATAATTCATATTTATATAGCACATTAAGATTTCTAAAATATTTTTAAAATCTCATTTGAACCTCAAGATAGCTCTATGAGATAGGTGCTAAAGGCATTATTTCAATTTTACATATTAGGTAACAGAGTCATAAAGGGGAAATGACTTGCTCATAATGACACCAGAGTGAGTGTCAGAGGGAGGATTTAAACTCAGGTCTTCCTGCTTCCAGGTCCAACACTCTTATCTAGCATGCCATCCTTCTTCTCTAAAGAAAAAGTTATGGGGTAGAGAAAATAAACTTTGCCTATTTCACTATTTTACCCAAGGCTAACTCTACTCAGAAGCTCTAGGCCTTGGACAAACTGTGGGAGACTTGAAGCACAGAAACCAATTAGAAGGCAATTTCAATAGTCTAGGTGAGAAGGGATAAAGGCCTAAATTAGGGTGTGGCCATGTGAGTAAGGGGGAAGATAGTAGATGTAAGAGATGTCTGGGCAGTCTTGGCAACTGATTGGATATGTAGAGCCAAGGTCATATTCCAAAACCACATGCTTAGTACAGTGCCTGGTACATAGCTGATCCTTAATAAAAGTCTATTGATTTCACTGAATGACCATGTCACTCCCCTGATCAATAAGCTCCAGCAATAATGTCACTCCCCTCCTCCAATAAGCTCTCTATTTTCTCTAAATTGAAATTTTTGGCATTTAAGGCTTTCTCAACCTGATTCAAACATCTCTTTTCAAGCTTATTATATATGTACTCTACGATATACCTAAACTAGTCTTCCTGACATTTTCCACACAGGACATTTCATCTCCGACAGAGAGGGAAGTTTCCTCTGACAATAGTTTGTCCCCTCTGAATCAGTCAACAATCATGTTAGAAACGGTCCTAGGCATTGGAATCAGGAATCATAATCAGGAATTATCTCCAATGATTCTAGCAAAGGACCACCACACAAGTCCCTCAACTTGGGAGGCATCATCTTTGACAAACTTCTATACCCTTTTGTCTCCTTAAGTTGACTGAGACTGCCTATGAGATTGATCAATTCTCCTGATCACCTACTTCTTTGATTACATTGACTGAAAAATTAGAGCTAGAACTCAAGACTGAATTATCTATAGGATACCACTAGGGGACGCTACAGTTCACTGAGGGCAGACTGTTGACATTAACAAATCTCATTTCCAGTGGTGTTGAATTGAACAAGAGAAACCCTTTACAACATTACCTGGTAGCTTTTCCCCTAAAATGTATCAGGAACCTATAGGGAGAGACCCAATTGTTTGCTTACCTCAATCTATCCCTCTTGTCCTAGATTTAACCTTTAGAGTTTAAGCCAGGTAGTTCAGGATTTTATCAAGTTAAAATGTAAAGCACCTTCCAGGGGGTGGGGAAAGGGAGGTGACACTGGAACTATCCTTTACACACTGCTGATAGCTGAGAGCGGAATTAATTTCAAGAGGCAAAATGTATTAATAACTTGGGTTGGTGGAGGAGAGATGTGTGTGGTTGGCAGGGAGTTAGAAAGGGTTTCAAGTAGGAGGTGATGCCCGAGCTGTCCTTTGAAGGAAACTAAGGGTCCTAAGTGACAGAGAAAAGGAGGGGATACTCAAGGCAAGAGGGTTAGATGATCCCTAAAATCCCTTTCTAACTCCAAGATACATAGTATCTTATCCACTAAATGCCCTTAGGGGACTGGAGTAAACCCTGGGGAATGGAATAAAAACTTTAAGTTGTTGGGTTGTTTGCTTGGTCATTCAAAGTAGACCAGTATTCTAGATGTTGGTTAAGATGGTGTCAAGAAAGATCAAGTCCAGTGGGGGTATGCTGGGGAAGGTAGAGAGTGAGAGTGAATAATTACTTAAATATAATTAACTTACTCCAAAACTAAAAGATACTTCTCATTACACAGCTGAAATGTTCATTGTGTCTTCTTCCTCTACTCCATACCAGGTTAAAATGATGTCAACTCTTCTAAAATTCCTTCCTGTACAATAATAACAATCTCTATTGATGAGTATGGGTGGCATCCTGGGAGTACAGTTCCTACTTATTTTTATCTTGGGGGAGGAGTGAGTTCAGAAATGCAAAGAACTCTAGCTCAGCATTTTCTAGTTTGATTTCTACTAGTCTAGCAAAGGTAGCAACCTTGATAAGTAAGGGATGATGAATAGAGTGTCATAGGTCCTATTGGCTTGCTTTGAATAGGCACAGCTTTCCCAGCCAAGCTGTTGGATTTCCCATTGAGCTGCCACCTAGTAAATTTATCCCAGGGTCTACACGTGTGTGTGTGTGTGTGTGTGTGTGTGTGTGTGTGTGTGTGTGTGTATGAGTGTGTGTGTGTGTGCTCTGTCCATTTTTAAATGAAGAGATTTACAGTCTCTAAGAGATACGCTCCCTATCTAGATCTTGGGATTTGCCTTTTTTTCCTAGGCAAAGTGTTGGCAGAGTGATGAAACTGAGGGTTTTCCATAGTGTTGGGTTTTTCTTCAATCTCTAGACAAATTCTTAAGTCTTCTATAAGTCAAAGACTATGAAAGAATTATGTCAATGTTGGTGGAGTGGGGTGTGCTGTGTAGTGCCCCCGTAGGTTATGTGTATCTATGTGGGTCTATCTAGAAGTAGCTCAGAGGAAGGCATGAATAGATATCCCTAGCATTTCTTCTACCTACATATCTCCAAGGGAGACTGATTTCTACCAAGAGGGAAAGAGAAGATTGGTACCAGAGGCTGGACACTTTGCTCTCTTCAGAGAAGGCTAGAATTATGACTATCTACCCTCCCTAAATATTGTTACTCTAGAGAGAATAATTTCTAGGCACAAGTTGGCCTCATCATCACTATCCTTTAATGGGAAAGTAGTATCCCAAGTTATATTTCCAAGAATTAACTTGCTTCTTATCAAATTCCAGTTCCACAATGAATCAATGCAGTAAGTAGCAAATAAACCTATTTATCCAAGCCAATAGCAAATAGACACCAGAGATGTTATACAGATGAGAAAATACCAGATAAAACAGAGTGAAAGAGCTTTCCTTCTAGAAGTGAGATATTTCAGCTCAACTGAGAGAGCCCCAGATCCCAGATCTCATGCGAGGGGAAATTCCCTGAAGGCTCTAGTGTAGCAAGCTAAGAATAGGTAGATTTTCCCAAATCTCTAGTCTAATAAGCTATGAATAAGGACATGATCATGGTGCCAGCTCCTCTACATTATCATCTTCTTTCTAGTCTTTCTCTCCCTTTAAAGGACCTGAAGACTATCTAGAACATCATGTCTTCTCTCTTGAAGCCAGAAGTCAAAAGACCAGATCTCTTCCCATACTCTCAACAATTCCACCTCTTATGGAGGTGTGGAACATTGACTGATCAATCTTCACCAATGAAGAAAATCACATGTGGTTCTTCAGTCAGAAATTTAAATAGCAGTGAGCATTAAAGTATGCATCAGGGATAGGAGAGAGAAGGGAGATGGGGTTTTGGCCCATGGTAAACATTTCCTAGGTATTGATTCTTCTTTTGCTGCAATTTCTCCTTTATACATTTGTACATCTGGGAGACTGTAAATTTCCCAGGTCAATATGAATCATAGCTATTTGGCTTGAACCACATTAACAATGCTACCAGCTAAAAGAAGCTCATGGCTATTAAGTGTCCAATAAAGACTTGGTTAAGGTAAATTCATACCATTACGCTTGATGTAAGGTGAAACTAATAATTTGTGCTCTTCAGAAATGAAATGGGGTGACTTGAAAGGGTATGAGTTTCTTCTTGAGGTTTTCAAGGCTATAGTAGTTGGTCATCTCTTCAGAATGTAATAGAGAGCATCTTTGGTCAGGTACAGAACTAGATGGCTTCATAGGTCCCTTCCAACTGTGAAATCCTATGATTCTATAATCTCACCCAGTCTCCTCTTTGTACAAATGAGAAAACTTGACATTCAGAGAAAAGTGACTTTCTTAAGGAAATATAGCTAGAAAGAAGGAACACTAGGATTCAAATCCAGGTCCTCAGATTAAAAATCAATGTAATTTTCACTGAAATGCTAGTACTATAATATGATATTCTAATGTCAAAACTAGACATCTTTTTTAATTAAAAATTATCTATTAATTTATAATATTCATTTTCTTAAAAATTTAAATGCTTCCTCTGTAATCAGCCACTATCACTCTACTGGACTCTACTACCAAGGTTGCTTGTGAGAGTTCTTATGGATTTTTTTTTTTTAAAGCAATTGGGGTTAAGTAACTTGCTCAAGGTTACACGGCTTGTCATTATTTATGCGTGGGTGCTCATTTTCTGAGGCCGGATCTGATCTCGGTCATCCCAACTCCGAGGCCAGCGCTCTTACTCACTGCGCCACCTAGCCGCCCCTTTAGGGCAATTGGGGTTAAGTAACTTGCCCAAGGTTACACGGCTAGGTTTTTGTTTGTGCGGATTAAGTGTCGGAGGGTCCTTCTGATTCCAGGGCCGGCGCTCTATTCACTGCGCCACCTAGCCGCCCTGTTCTTATGGATTTGATAGATCTTGTGGTCACATTTTTGTTGTTCAGTCATTTTAGTCACGTTTAACTCCTCATGACCCCATTTGGGATTTTCTTGACAAAGATACTTGGAGTAATTTGCCATTTCCTTCTGTAGCTCATTTTACAGATGAGGAAATTGAGGCAAACAGGGTTAGGTGACTTGCCTAGGGTCACACAGCTAGTAAGTGTCTGAGGCCAAATTTGAACTCAGGTAGAGGAGTCTTCCTGACTCCAGGCCCAGCACTCCATTCATTCTCTCCATCTCTCCAGTCCCTCTTGACCCATTAAGAAGGCAAGCAATATGTGATATTAATTATACATGTGAAGTCAGGCAAAAAATAAAAAAGGTCTTCTTGAAGGCCTGTGGAAATGGTCACCCATGGATATATACAGTAGGGCAATTTCTCAGCTTGACTTCCTAGGAAGTAGGAAGAAATGTTCACAGCAGCAAGCCAAATAAAGTGAATAGCCAAGCTCAAAGAAAAAAGAAATTCATTAGAGGGCCCCCAAAAGCTGCCATTAATGGTCAGTTTTAACTGTCCAGTATGCAAATTTTGTCTTTTATAGATTTTTTCAGGGCCTCTTAGATTGTAGGAATTCAGCAGCATTCTGAATGAACCAATGAGCAGCAGCTCAAGAAAGTTGGTTTGGAAAGTAACTAATTTTGTGTTTGGCACAACATTTGTAAGGTCATGTGCTGATAACACGTGCAGCAGGACTTCATGCATTTAGTCTAAGTGGTTTAAGTCTTGTATAATGCCTGCAATAGGATGGGGATAGTGTTGTTCATTTGGTTCAGCTATATCTGACTCTTTGTGACCCCATTTTGGGTTTTCTTGCCAAAGATACTGGAGTGGTTTGCCATTTCTTTTTCCAGCTCATTTTACAAATGAGGAAACTGACACAAATGGGGTTAAGTAATTTACCAGGATCACATAGCTACTACATGTCTGAGGCTGGATTTGAATTCATGTCTTACTGACTCAAGCCCCAGAACTCTATTCATGGTGCCACCTGGCTGCCCCTGAGAATGAGGGCAATTCAGTCAAATGGCACAGCCTGACAATAAGGTTGTTTTTCCTCCATGTTGTATATAACAAAAATTCCTGTATAATCCTCTTTCTTTTGCTCTTTTTCTGTATATTGAAATGTTTGTGTTTGTTGATGATAGGTTTAAAATAATTTTTTAAAAATCATATATAGAAGAGCTCCACGGGTATAGGAGATTCACTGTCAGATGGAGTCTTGAAAGTGAGTCAGCCAGTGACTTCCTCTGGGACTCCCAGACTTTTTGTTCCTACTAGTCAGTATTCTTATAACTAACCAGCCTGACCTAGAAAGAGAAGGATAACAGAAGCCTAAATGTCCCAGGTTTTTAAACAGATCAACCTAAACTGCATGAGATAATTACAGTACCAGACTCTGATCCTCTGACCCAGAACACTGAAAGAAAAATCTAACAGGACAGAAAATTTGGCATAAAGTGAATGAGATCTGACGGGTAATTTACTTGACTAGTTATTGTTCTGCAGGCTTTCAATATGGTTTCTAGATGTTTGGTACTGAGATGCGTGTTTAAAATAGGGTTATCAACCACCCCAGAGACAGCAAGAGCACAATGAAAGAGTTTGTAGTAGAAATCCTACTCATCCCAGAAGCCCCAGCTCAAATACCATCTTCTCACTTTAGCCTTCTTACACTATCTTTCCCCAGTTTCCTCAGCTGAGAATGTAACCTGTATTTCTCACAAAGGCTGGGGCATTTTGCATGAATCTCCTAACTGATTAGAGAGAATGTTGATGTAATGCTGCATTGAATGCATGAGAATAGGCCCTGGCGCCAAGGTTTTGGAGAAGAGGCATTTTTCTTAGAAAAAGGACATAGGTAGTTCCACAGTCTCTCTAGGATCAATTTCAGACAATTAGGAACAGAGAAAAAGACTTATGGAGCTAAGGGCATTTAGCGGAAGCTGGCTCTTCAACTTGTCCCTGATTTCCAGTTTATCTCTCTAGAGACTTTGGGGAATTTCCCTTTGAGTTATATTGGGGCCTCAGCTGATATATCTGACTCCCAGGACAGCTTATTTACTTGGTACATTTTCTGGTCTATTATAATCTGTATAATTCCCCCAAATTCTGTTTTGCTATTTGTTTAGATAAATGGGTTTACTCAGAATTTGTGTTGGTCTTTCCTATAACTTTTGGTAGGAAACACTCAAACAGACAAGCATAAACTGAGGGCTACCCTCCACCATAGAGGAATATCACCCAAGGAAGCTAGTAGTTTTTGTTCTGAACCTTTGTCTTAGACACCAAAATAAAGAGGAGACAGATTGATATATTTCTAGGCCAGTATCACCTCTCTCAGTAGAGCAAAGCGGCCAGCCTCGTGACCCTTTCTCCTATTCCTCACAAAGGAAGAATCACAGTCTTTTTTGAAAAGTAGTGGGCAAAATTCCTGAGATATCTATCATTGCTTCCCTTTGTACTTCCTGCCTATATATTTAGACACTGTGTATATCCCTTACATAAAAGATCTTTCCTTCCCTGCATATCGAACAGTTTCTAGAGGCTCTTACCTCTTAGCCAGAAGGTTATTTGGTTTATACCCTTGCCTTAGGCATGTAAACAACTAATCCTTTTAAGACAAATCTTATAGATCCTAGAATTCCAGAGCTAGAAAAGACCTTGTGAGGAAATTGAGAAAAAGAGTTAAAGTGACTTGAATAAAGTCACAGTCACCAGAGGGAGAACTAGGACTAGAGATGTAGGTCTCTAGCTGGGTTTTCTTTTCTTTATTTCTATTTAGGGAAAAGTAAGGAATGCTGGTTCTTCATACAACTTTGGCCAAGAAACTTTATGTCTCTGGGCTTTGGTTTCCTTATTTGCAAAATGAAGAGCTTGTGTTAGATGCTCTGTAGGTTTGTTCCATTTCTGATATTCTATTATTCTATGATTTTAGGTTAGGTTACTCCCCACCTCTCTTGGCAATTAGACAAGATTCCATAGGAAAACTTCCATCTATTCTTTCTTCCCATCTCCTCATTTTCAAGTCAATGTGTCCATAAGTCCAAGGCATATGAGGGAGCCAAATACTTAAATATAAAATTAGAAAGGGATCATGAGGCTGAAGAGGGAAGGGTGATGAGGAGAGGGTGAGGGTAAGAGGTTCTGCCAGGGATCCACCCTGGCATCCAGTCTGGAAGGAATTCACCAAGCTCAAGCAAACTTTGAAGCTGAAATTGTAAAGTTTATTGTTATGCTGTAGAAAACAGCGGGCTAGATTCTTATGGAACGGGCAAACTTGCCGAGGCCACAGGCATAGTTTTAAAGTGTCAATTATGCTAACTAGGTGAGTAAGAGTGGGATCAGGGAGGAGTTAAGGAGTGGTCAGTGCTCAAAGGACCATGCACTTTTAATATCAACTGCGCAGGTGTATTGCCCATGATTCAGTGGGAAATAGCTCAAGGTGGGGGCTAGCTGGAGGTGTGGTTTTAGGCCTGATACGTCACTAAAGAATGCCCAGTCTGCCACCCACCAAGGTCATCAGAGACAGTGTGGGTATATAATTGACTAAAGAGTTACCCTATAGATAAGGTATTGAAGAATTTATGGTGGGGCTGGCCACTCTAACTAAGGGAGATAACATTTACATAACTTATTGTTTCAAGCAGAGATAAACAGGTCATGAGTTGTTGCTGGGCAGAGTGCTGGTAGGGGGAAGGGGAAAAGTCAATGCTCTGAGGCTGGGGGGGGTGGAAATGTGTTCTTACAGACTGGTTTTACAAATTGATTTTACAGACATAGATCCCAAAGCACCCCACTTACAAACTGATGTTACAGATTGATACTACAGACATATATATACATCACAAGGACCCCATCAAGGCCACACTTAGTCCTACACAAAACAGCTGTACACATCAGACTAAAGAAAAATTCTTAAGTCTAAGGTTTGAAACCATCTATAATGTTTAAATTCACTTTTCATTTGTGTTAATAAAGGGATAAAATGATTCATTCTTCTGTTCCACTGGATGTCACCTGCTTGTCTGCCATATGCTATACCTACATTATTCTTATTTACATCAAAAAAGTAAGAAATGCTTAGTAATGCTTGCTAAGTGGGTCCAGAGATGACGGTTCACATAGAAGTTCTTAGAGCAAAAATATGCCATTAATATAAGGTTTACCCTAGTAAGCACAATTGGATTCCACTTAGAAAGGCAAGCTTCAGACTATCTTACCAACATCCTTGATGTTACACAAGGGAAATGAAAATACAAAAGATATGGGACTTGATACTGAGCTTAAATTTGGTAGGCATTCAACAAACATTTGTTGGTGAATGAAAAGAGAAGGGACAACCATGTTTTCTGGTGACGTAATATTGTGATTCCATTGAGTAGGCCATGGTTGAAAACCTCACTTGTGAGGTAAAGAAATGGAATACAGGTACTAGGATACATTATACTTACACATCTTTGCTTTTTGAAATTCTTTCCTTCTGTCAAGTCTAGCTCCAAAGTTATCTCTTCTGTGAAATCTGGTAGGATATCTCTTGCTATAATAATCTTTCCATTCAAAAATCTTTCATAAAACTTACTTCAAACTTTTATATACATATCATACTGTTCAGTAGGTGTGTAGATTCAGTTACACTCAGAGAAGCCACAACAAATTCTACCCCCCTAGTACTATCAATTTACCATCTTATTAATTATTTCCCCAGATTCAGAACCAGACTAGCAAAGTATGCTCTGGATTGCTATCAGAAGTTAATAAAAGTACAAAATTCTCTCTTAAATCACTTAGGCTGAGCCCCCACCTTGATATCTGTAAAACCAGAAAAATCTCTTTTTCTTTGTTACGTTTTCTCTCTCAGACTCAAACTTTGAAATTACAAGCTTAAAGAAAGACCACCATTACTTGCTATGAGTTTTATTAGCTATGTCAAATAACACAGAAACATGGATGAAAATTGAATCACTGTATTACTACAGTGGAGCTTATATCCAGTTGAAGAGCCAGATTCCACTAAATGCCCTTATAATTCACCTCCATGAAAAGAGAAAGGTGCTGCAGGAATAGTTTTCCCCATTTGTCACTAACTACCAACAATCCATGAGGCTGTTAGGTGGCACAGTGGACAGAGTGTCATGCCTGGAATCAGGAATACCTGAGCTCAAACCCAGCCTCAGACACTTACAAGCCTTGTGATCATGGGCAAGTTACTTAACCTTGTTTGCCTCAGTTTCCTCATCTATAAAATGAGCTGGAGAAGGAAATGGCAAACCACTCCAAGAAAATCCCCAACTAGAGTCATGAAGAGTTAGACACAGCTGAACAACAGTACCAATAGTCCAATTTGCCTAATAACAATAGACAGTTTTAGTTTCCTCAGAATTTTAGTTAACAGAGTTCTTCTCAGAAATGTCACTAAGCTGCATTTCTCTCCTCAAAAAGATAGTTAATAATTTTTCTCCTCAGAACTATAATTAAACCTTTTCTTCTTCTTCTTGGAATGAAAGTTAACTAACTTATCAAAGATTTTCCCTCTTTTCCAAAAAAGATTGAGCATTCATTTGCCAAAATGGCTTTCCTAAAGCATATAGATCTGAACACTCACCCTACTTTCCTACTCAGTAAACTCTAATGGCTTCCTACTACTTCCATGATCAAATATAAAGTCCTGTTTGACATTTAAAGCTTTTTGTAACCTGTTCCCCTACTACCTTTTGAGTTTCTTATATTTTACTCCCCTCCATACACTGGATTATCTAGTTGCACTTGTCACTCTTCACAAAGGACACCTCTTTACCTGATCTTCAAGCTTTTGCAATGGCTATCCCCAGTGCCTGGAAGACTCTCCCTCCTCACCCACACCTCTTTGTTCCCTATGTTTTTTCAAGATTTGGCTCCTACTTCACAATGCCCAGGAAGTTTTCCCTGGTGCCCCCGCTGCTAGTGCCTTCTCCTGTGACGTTACTTTCCATCTATTTCTCTCACTTCTCATCTTCTCTGAGTTCTGCTAACATAAGGTTTCCTAAAAATTACCATACTACGCAAAATCCTGCAGTAAACACTGGGCTTATGGGAAAACAGGGTTAGCACCTCAACATTTAAAATCTTTGTCTGTGACACCTTAAGAAAAAAAAGGGGAGGAATCTAATTAAAATAGTATCACAGATTAAGGAACACATAAATACTACTATAAATACTAGCTGTGTCCTTAGCCTTGGGCTTCTCCTGGACCTGGTCCCTGATTCCCACACAGCAGGGCTGACAGTCTCTGGCTACCAGTCTCAGGGCAGTTTCTGACAGGCGTAGGAGGGGCCATGTGAAGGTGTGGGTGGGGAGTGGTGGTGGAGCTCTTCCTGCACCAGAGTATATATAATAAATGACACCACCTTGAAAATGTCCTAAAGTTTGCTTGTGGAAGTGAGTATACCAAGGTTTACAGCTTGTAAATTATTGCGAAAAGGTCCAGTTTTCTTCATTCTCAACATTTCCTGCAGAAGGAATCTTATGTAAGCAAACCTGCATTTTGAATTATGCTCAAACTGTTCCCTAAGATATTAATTGCATTGGAACAAATATGCATTTTCAAAATAAGTATTATAACAGAATTATGTATATATATAATATAAACACATGTATATATGAATATATTATATATAGTAACCATTAAAACAATTTACATGAGTATAATAATATGAATTTTAAAACAACATAAAGAATCTGAGCACTATGTAGCTATAATGGACAATTTTGGCCTCTAGAGGAGATGACAAAATGTATGTCACCCTTTCCTTCTAGAAGAAGGATATTCCACTTGCAAATTGTTGTACATACATATGTCAGAAGTGGTCTCTACATATGCCAATTTTGCTTATCTATTTTCTTTGTCGTGAAGATAGTTCAGTGAGTAAATAAGTAGGGGGCATCTCAAGCAATAACTATCATGTAGGTGATGCAGTGGATAGAGTGCCAGGTCTGGTGTCAGGAAGACTCATCTTCCTCAATTCAAATATGGCCTCAGATATTTACTAGTTATGTCACCCCGGGCAAGTCACTTAACCCTGTTTGCCTCTGTAAAATGAACTAGAAAAAGAAATGACAAACCACTCCAGTATCTTTGCAAAGAAAATCCCAAATGGGGTCACGAAGAGTTGGGCACTAGTGAAAACAACTAAAAAACAACAAAAACCAGAAGGCTTTGTGTAGCAGCAAGCACCCCAACATCCTCACAGTGGCTACCAACACAGATTCTTAGATCTGCTTTTGTAAAAGAAAGCAACTCAAAATCAGTTAACAAGCTTACTTTAATCAAACATATATTACCTAGTTCAGGGGAAAAAGGTCAGCACCCCGAACTTCAGAATATATAGACAGATCAAATAGGCTTCCAAACTGTCCAACCATTATATCAATACCAAATCACAGTTACCAGAGAGGGAAGCATCAACATCTGGGTTTTCAAAGGGGGGGGGGCGGGGCGGGGCTCTCAACGACTGCCCCCAGAGTCTCATCTGGTCAAATCACACTACACTTCTCAAAGTGAGCCCCAAAGCAAAGCCTCTCATCAGGGTTTATATACCCTTCTCCTGGCTCAGACAATGTAACAACCTTCTTGACCCACTGCCCAATCACAAAGTATCAAGGTGTGGGCTTTCCTGAAAAACAAGCCTCCCTCCACAGGCTCTCACCGTGCACTTAACCTAGGGGCAGGGAAGATCTTTAAATTTGCATTTCCATTATACTTTGTTAAAACTTTAAAAAATAAAAATAAAAAGTAAATGAAGTAGATTCTGAGTAGCTGGTGACCATTTAATGTACAAAAGTCTCAACTCTAGCCTACATAATGCCCAATAATCATGCTGAAAGAGAGTCAGGAAGCAACAAAGTTGTCTGTCAAAGTCACAGTCAAAGATCTAGAATTGGAAGGGACACTTCAGTTCATCTAGTTCATCTCTCTAATTTTAGAGTTGAGAAAACAGCACAAAGATGAAATGACTGTACCAAGGTCATATAAGAGTGCTGAAGTTTGAACTCAAATCTTCTAATTCCAGATAATTCCAGTACTAATTCCAGTACTAATTCCAGTACTCCTGTCCCTTACCCACTTTACTAAAACAAACAAACAAACAAAAACCAACACCAACCTACTATTACTCAGGCCTCCCAAATGCTAGTCTCTGTGAACTTTCCATTTTTGAGAAAGAAAATAGTCAAAGCTTCCTATCATAGCTTGAGTCATCAGGTACCTCTAATCTTCAGAAAAACCAGAGCTAAGCCAATACCCTCCCCAGTGAGGGAACAAATAGCAGTTGAGAGCTCTGCAAGGTTATCTCATAACCAGCAGGTTTTAGCTAAAGTGGAACTATTTAGTTTAAGTGCCCCTTGTTATGGGAATTTTTAATTTCCTTTTATTTTTTCTGCATCTTTTGGTTAATATTAAGCTTACCTGACCAAAGCTTGTGCTATGAGATGTAAAAATTTACTTAAGACTCTTTAATATTACTTAGATGAGAAGCCAGAGGAAGAATCTCCACTCCTTGGCTCCTAAGTGATTTATAAATCCTCTTTCTCAATCAGCCTACTTGTGAACCTGATGGGGTCCTTGGGATGTATATATGTTTGTAACATCAGTTTGTAATATCAATCTGTAACATCAGTTTGTAAATGGGGTGCTTTGGGATCTATGTCTATAAAATCAATTTGTAAAAGCAGTCTGTAAAGTCACACTTCCCACCCCAGTCTCAAAGCATTAACTCTGCCCCTTCCCCCTGCCAGCACTCTGCCCAGCAACAACTCATGAACTGTTTATCTCTGCTTGAAACAATAAGCTACTTATGAATCCTTCACAAAACTATCTATAAACATTTTTAGCTTAAGCAAATGTTATCTCCCTTAGTTAAAGTGGCCAGCTGCACCATGAATTCTTCAGTACCCTATCTATAGGGTAACTCCTTAGTCAATTATACCCACACTGTGTCTCTGATGGCCTTGGTTCCCAACATCCATCTTGTCAAGCCTGACATTGAGGGGTGGCAGACTGGGCACTCCTTAGTGACCGTGACCGAGGATTGGCTTTAGTGACGTATCAGGCCTAAAACCACACCTCCAGGTAGCCCCCCCTTGGGCTATTTCCCAGTGAATCATGGGCAATACACCTGCTCAGTTGATATTAAAAGTGCATGGTCCTTTAAGCACTGACCACTCCTTAACTCCTCCCTGATCCCACCCTTATTCACCTAGTTAGCATAATTGGCACCTGATTTACTGTCTTGACTCCATAAAACTATGACTGTGACCCCTGGAAGTTTGCAGGTTCCCTAAGAATCCTTGCCCGCTGTGCTGTGCACAGTGCTGTGCAGCGTAGCAATAAACTTTACAATCTCAACTCCAAGTTTGCTTGAGCCTGGTGAATTCCTTCCAGACTGAATTGCAGGGTTTCTGGTCACTGAGAGTGATCAGGGTCCCTGGCAGAACCTCTTACCCTCCCCCCTCCTTATCACCTTTCCCTCTTCAAACCCTCTAAATCTAATTTAATCTGAACCTGACTTAGTTTACCTATAGAGTTTGTTTGATGAGATTTCTTTGAGGATACATGAGGATTCTTATGACTCTGTTTAGCGATTTGTCCAACTTTTATGACATTGAAGAAAGTATGGTATTATGGATCCATCAGTTTTTTTTTTTTAGAAAAAAAACTTATATGGCCCAAGAAGAATGTACAAGATTGCAATATGTAATAGAATTATTTCTCTGTTACTCTGACATATTTTTTCCTGTTGGAAACCTTGGCAGAATCCTCATGGTCAGGTTTTCTCTAAGGTCTCAATCTATGCTTGGGTATAATAATAAAATCTAGTTTTTTACCTCCATAATTTCTTCATTGTAGTAAATATATATTTGGAAGCAGTTGCCAACCACATGAACTCAGAGAGGAGATATTTCTCCAATTTATACCCCTCATTTCCTGATTCCCCCACCTGTTACTTGTTAGTTGGTGTTTCCTCTGTCACAATGGGCTTATCTTGTTCATAGCCTATATTTACTCATTTGTGGATATGTTGTATCTTCTTAGGAGAATGAAAGCTCCTTAAGGATAGGAACTATCTCACTTCAGTATTCAGATCCCCAGCCTAGAACAGTGACTGGTACATAGTAGGTACATGATAAATTCTTTGGCTTGATTGGTAGAAGGATTATATTTGTTCTGTATTTAACTTCTTTTGGCCCCTCTTTTGTCATCTGTAAATCAATACCTCTAAGATCCTTCTGGTTCTAAATCTATGATCATTCCATCCCATACTTGGGCCCAGAGGACAGACCTCAGAGCAATAGCTGAACATTACAGAAAGGTAAGTTTTGACTTGACTTAAGGACCAATTTTGTAACTATTAAATATATCTCAAAGTGAAGAGGACTATTTGTAAGACAGTGCCCCTCTTGTTTGATCATCATTTTTCAGAGAACCAACGAAATAGCAGGGTGATGTTTTGACCTATGAGTGAATTGGATTTAAGTGAGGCAGAGGTGCACAAAGTCTTCATTCTTGCTCTCTCTTCCAGAGTCATTCACCCATTCCACCAAGGGGACATTTTCACATGCTTGGGCTATTGAGTAACTGTATGCTTCTATATCTATTTCCCAATACTGAACTCTAATATAATCAATTGTCACTAAATCCAAACATTTATGAAAGGGATAGTTGGCTCTTTGAAGGCCCTTAATGCCTTTAGTGGGTGAGGAAAGGAGATTGCTGAACTGAAATGGTAAATGAGGCACCAGAGGAAAACTTGACAACTTTGCCTTTGGCCCTCTCCTGAGCCAAGGATACAAGAGGTAAAGGGATATAGAGGCTAAGGTAAAAAATCAAAGAAAAGAATAGGAGGATGGGAAACTATGGGAGAAGATAAAGTTCTGTTCTCTAAGGTGGGGATGAGTCTTGATGGGGAACATTTTGAATGAAATAGAATACATGAGAATGAGATCCAACAAGGTGTGTGTTTTTCAAGGAACTTCAACACCTTTGGGGGCTCACAGAATCATTGAAAGCTTTGGTATTAAGGGGCCCTCAGGCAAATGTTACCAACTTCCACACCTAACTTTGGGGCTTTTTCCTTATTAGTCTCACTCTCTGAATTCAGAAGGAAAAAGTACAGAGGTATGCTCTGAACCCACAGGTATATACTCAATTATTAATTACAAAGGTTTTTTTCTTGGCTGTATAATATCTAGCCTGCACTGGGAAAAAAGCAAATCAAAATCTTTTCTCATATGGGTTTTGCCTTTTCCTCTCTCAGTACAATTCTGTGCATTCATAGTCAGATAAATATGTTAGATGGTCTCAGACACTTACTAGTTGTGTGACCCTAGGTGAGTGACCTAACCTCTCTCAGCTTCTGTTAACTCATCCATAAGATGGGATTAATATGAGCTCCTACTCAGAAATGGCTGTTTTGAGTATCAGATGAGATTTGAAAAATATAAACTGTATATATTTATAATTTATCATATATACATATATTTACATGCATGTAGTGTTTTACAGAACCTTAATCTACTATGTTATTGTTGTTTAGTCATTTTTGGTTGTGTCTGACTTTGTGACCACTTTGGGGGATTTCTTGGCAATGATACCAGAGTGGCTTGCCATTTCCTTCTCCAGCTCATTTTACAAATGAGGAAACTGAGGCAAACAGTGAAGTGACTTGCCCAGGGTCACACAACTAATAAGTATCTGAGGCCAGATTTGAACTTAGGTCTTCCTGACTCCAGGCCCATCACTGTAGCCTCTGTACCACCTAGCTGCCTCAAAGGACTATAAATGTTAGCTATTGTTATCTATTAAAAAAAGGTTCAAGAAGCAGAAGAGTGAGAATAAATATTAAAGAAATAAAGCTTCTAAATAACAGTAATTTTATGATATGTAAAGAGGGCACCAAAAGCTTTCTCCCCTTCAAACCCTTCTTTCTCTCAGAGAAATTGGAAGTGAAAGGTTGGGTAGATAAACAAAGATTGGATTCTTTGCTCTAGGGATAGAGAGGGAAGGAAGATGTTGTGAGTCGGTTTTGTTAGTCTCAGTAGACTTCATGGTTTGGGGTTTCCATCTGCTCTTGATTACTTCCTCTTCTGGTTACCTTATGATGTGGGTCTGGCACAAGCACAGATCCCATCACTTTGTCTGATGCAGCCTGTACAGGTGGAGGACACTAGGGGCTTTGCTTCCAGAAGAGTGATGACTTGCAAGAGAAACACCTTAGAAATACTAGAAATGTAGAAAATGTCTAGAAATATCTAAATATATTTCCAATATAAAAATATAGAAAATGTATAGACAGATGTTCTATCACTAGTTCTGGTTGGCTAACCACATGGTAAAAGGAAGGCTCTCTGTTTCACTTTGGAGACATTAAAAATGACCTTTCAGCATTCACCAGCACTTCTTTTGCCTCAGTTGATCTTGGGAGATCTCCGTGTCTCTTTCTCGTGGTGTTCAAGTGAGAAACTGTGGTAAAGGGAAAGACCTTAGTATTTTCTCCTTTCTGATGCCATGGGACCAAGAGAAATAGGCCTCAGTCCTTGGATTTTTCATTTGTTCTTTTCTATATTATGTTAAAGGAGTGGAGTGTCTGATCTTGGGAGTTTCAAGAAATTAAGATGGTGAACCACAGGAATCTGAGAATTAGAGTCCAGGTCAGAGTTTGCAGCCAGTATAAAGGATCAAGGAACAACTTTCTGGAGGATCTCCTGGATCCAAGGCAGCAGAATCTGAGAGAAGGACTAATGGGGTAGTGAACTTGGTGGGACCAGTGCTGTGTAGGAACTAAGTTTTGAGCCCTACTCCTTGTAGCAGCAAGCACCCCAATATCCCCAGGGTGACTGTCAACACAGGTTCTTAGATCTGCTTTTCAAAAGGAAAGCAACTCAAAATGGGTTAACAAGCTTACTTTAATCAAACATGTATTACCTAGTTCAGGGGTAAAGGTCAGCACCCCGAACTTCAGATTATACAGACAGAACTTACAGATCAAACAGACAGGCTTCCAAACTGTCCCAACATTACATACATCAATACCAAATCACAGTTACCAGAGAGGGAAGCATCAACATCTGGGTTTTCAAAGCCGGGGGGCTCTCAACAACGGCTTCCCAGAGTCTCATCTGGTCAAATCACACAACACTTCTCAAAGTGAGCCCCAAAGCAAAGCCTCTCATCAGGGTTTATATAGCCTTCTCCTGGCTCAGAGAATGTAACAACCTTCTGGACCCACTGCCCAATCACAAAGTATCAAGGTGTGGGCTTTCCTGAAAAACAAGCCTCCCACCACAGGCTCCAGGTGCACTTAAGCTAGGGGCAGGGAAAATCTTTAAATCTGCATTTCCATTACATTTGGCCCCAAGATCTTTCATGCCCATAGCATACACAATTTACATTTGAATTAGCACTAAAACATCTCTTAGGTCACATTTTCAAGGTACATCTAAAGTTACCAAAGTGGCCACAAAGTACATTGCATTTTCACATCAATTCACAAAATACAAAGCATTATCACATAAAGTTCTCTTGGGAGGAGGGGGGTGTCCTTCCCATAACACTGCTCCAGCCCCTGCTTCCAAGTCCAGAGAGGGAGCTGGGCAACAAAACCAAAGGTGGGGTCCTTGGGGTCCATGGCACTTCACCCCACCCACCATAGTCACAAGTCCATCCCCCCCCTGGGTCCCAAACTGTGGGATGCAGCAAAGAAACACATTCAGTGGCCCAGCTTTGCCACACAGTCCTTATCTTGTCCTGTGGCTGAACTCCAAACTCCAGGGTTCCTTCTACTCCAGCAGAAGGCAGCAGCTCCAGGCTTCTCCACAGGTCTCCATGCAGGCAGCTCACCATTCCTGCTCTCAGCTCAGTGAAGTCAGCATGCAGGCCGTTCCTCTCTCCTGCTCCATGGCTCCACAGAATCACAGCTACCACAACTGGGAAACAAACAATTATCCCAGCCCCCATACTTTCCTTTTACTCAGCAGATCCCATCCTCGTCGCCATTTTGTAGCAGCAAGCACCCCAATATCCCCAGGGTGACTGCCAACACAGGTTCTTAGATCTGCTTTTCAAAAGGAAAGCAACTCAAAATGGGTCAACAAGCCTACTTTAATCAAACAAACACACATTACCTAGTTCAGGGGAAAAAGGTCAGCACCCCGAACTTCAGAGTTACAGAACTTACAGATCAAACAGACAGGCTTCCAAACTGTCCAACCATTACATCAATACCAAATCACAGTTACCAGAGAGGGAAGCATCAACATCTGGGTTTTCAAAGCCGGGGGGCTCTCAACAACGGCTTCCCAGAGTCTCATCTGGTCATATCACACAACACTTCTCAAAGTGAGCCCCAAAGCAAAGCCTCTCCTCAGGGCTTATATAGCCTTCTCTTGGCTCAGAGAATGTAACAACCTCCTTGACCCACTGCCCAATCACAAAGTATCAAGGTGTAGGCTTTCCTGAAAAACAAGCCTCCCACCACAGGCTCCAGGTGCACTTAAGCTAGGGGCAGGGAAGATCTTTAAATTTGCATTTCCATTACACTCCTCCAAAGACTAAGGTGATATAAGAGAGAGTATGCTCTGCAAGGTATACATATGGAGAAATGTTTGGACATTTATTTGTTCTTGCTGTAGCTTTAAAGTAAATATCTCTTGGTAAAAGCAGTTACACAATGTTAAGTGATTAAATGTCACTGCTCATCTAACAATAGAGGGAACACAACTGGTGAGGGCTGGAGCTGACCAAAACCCCTCAGGGTTACCTGTTGGAACCTTAAAAGGGAAATTTTTTTTGTCTTTTTTTTTTTTTTTTTTGGAGTGGGGAAGGCAGGGCAATTGGAGTTAAGTGACTTGCCCAAGGTCACAAGCTAGTAACTGTCAAATGTCTGAAGCTGGATTTGAATTCAGGTCCTCCTGATTGATTGGTTGATGCTTTATTCACTGTGCCACCTAGCTGCCCCCCTAAGAGGGAAATTTGAGCAACTCCGCTCTGGGAGAAAGGGCCAGAGCAGAATAGCTACAGTGGCCTTGCTCTACTGCGTTGGCTGGTTAGTAATCAGCACCTCAGGTGCAGTTCAATATCCTCAACTCTCCTATCCTATGGTCCTCCCTGCCCTTGCATCCTAGCAAACAAGAAGTGTCTGGCCCGACATGGATGCTGAGCAGCATTCCTTCCCCTTTCTTTGAGTAGCCACCTACTGTTTTTCTGCAGAAGTATTATCAAGGTCAAAAGCTATGAGAATTGGGAGAGCTCTGGATATCACCTATCCAACCTCAGGCACACATTTCCAGCCCATGAAATAACCACAACAATGACTCTACCAGAGGGGCAATTTTTGCTAAGACAAATATTATATTTGGAAATTTTTTATAATAATTTAATTTGGAGTAATTGAATTTGTTGTCTCAGTTCTTGGGTTGACCAGTAGTTGTATAAGTGAGTTGCCTGGGGAGTAGATCCTTGCTAAGTTGTTTGTTTTGAAGGTCCCCCAACACATCCAGTCTACTGGAGATACAGGATTATAGATGCCACTTAGTCCTGCCCCTTCACTTTACATGTGAGGAAACTGAGTAGTTAGGAGATAGGAATTGAGAAAAACTTGTTAAAAATTGTGGAGGAAGGAAGAAGAAAGAATGCTCACCAAGTGTATCAAAACAAGTTCAACCTAGGTTAAATTCTAGATTTCTTGATGCCTTGTGCAGAAAGGATAAAGAAAGTCCTTCTGGGGTTTATAAATGACAAAGATCAACCCCATCCATGAAGAGGCTGTTTAGTTAGCATTTAACCGAAGTATCTTTTGTAAACAATGCTTTTGAATCTTAGATAATGCTGTTAACCTTATATAAAGTTATTGTGGTAGTACTTAATTTTAGTGTAACAACATTTCTAGACCTTTAAAAAAAAGAATTGACCTCTTCATTTACATTTCTCTCTTTAAAAAACATTTGACAACTTTTGTTATTGTATCACTTTCATTTTTGATGTATCTCTCCCTGCCCAAGAGCCATACCTTATAATAAAGAAGAGAAAAAAAAGGAATTTTAAAAAAATCTCTAAAATGAACCAAAACAACAACTAAATCCAATATTAAATGTAATAGTCCACACTCATACTTCCCAACCTTTGCAAGAAAGGGAGGGTGGTATGTTTCTTTGGAGCCAAAATTATAAATTCTAACTTGCTGAAGAGCAATTTTTTTCAGTTTGTTTAGGGTCCAACAGAGCAAGTATTAAAGAATGATAGCTTCTTTCCACCACCATCCCCCTTATTAGGTGCAAATGCTTGCCAAATAGTACCTTAAATCATTCTATTTTGTCAATACACCAAAGCATCAGACTGAATTGAAGGTATCTTGGTATGTTAAGCCCGTAACTGAATCTTGAAAAAAATGAAATTACCAATGTAAAATCCCCTTTCACTCTAAAAATCACATCCTTCCTCTTTTGATTTTGAACCTCCTGGTCATCTGGGATGTTCTATGCTTTTTTATAGGTTGAGCTGCTTCTGGCTGGAACCATAGCATCTGATTCACGACGGAATCCAGATGGCCAGACAGAGGAAATAAGGTGAACTCCAGTGATTGATAGGGACATCTGTTCACCTTAGTTTTAGCTCCACACCAGGTGTAGACCTACTTTCCCCACCCCCACCTACCCTGACCACACTGTTGGGAAGGATACTGTCACATATCCAATGCATTTTTTGTTAATGATCATACTTAGCAAAACATCTGGCTTTTCAATATTCTAGGAACAAAATACTTTACTCCTGCTGTAGCAGGATGATTCTTTTGTGACAAGACCCAAGGGCACCTGCAGCAAATATGAAAAGGAAAAAAGAATGAGTCCTTACCACATATTCCCAGTCTTCCCTCTCTTTTCTATTATCCACAGCCAGTTAGGGCAAGTCAGTGTAGTAGAGGATAGAGAATCTACCTTGAAGCCTGCAATCTGGATTCAAATCTCCTCTTTGACACATTCTGGCTGTATTACCCTACACAAGTCCCTTGACCTCGAAGTGCCCTGAACAACACTAAGACTATATTTTGCAGAAAAGGTACTGACTCACTTCGGTAAACGGAATTTCCTTATCAAGAGTTCCTCATACCATGAAATAACAAGCCTGGTACCTGTCCTCATGCTAGCTAGGAATGTTCACATTTAACTTCTTACCCCTTGAACTCTCTATGTCTCAGCTTCTATCATGACATTGATTAACCTGAATTACATAAGGTTGTGAGGAGTTTTTGGTGAACCAAGAAAGCTCAAATGGAAATTTCACTATATTCTGGCCTAGTTAGACCACATCTCAACTACTCTTTTCAGTTCTGGATTTCTCATTTTGGGAAGGACATTGAAGAGCTAGGGAGTGTTTAAAGTTAGTTGAGTTCAGTGAATAGCTAGAGAATGTCTTTAGCTGATTGAGTTCATGCCATATGAAGAGCAGTGAAGGAACTAGGCATATTTATTCTGGAGAAGAGGTGAGGAGTGAAGAGGAAGGCCAAGAATGATAGCAGCATTATAGTACTTCAGGAGCCCTCACCCAGAAGAGAGATTAGATGAATTTTGGTTGGCCCCAGAAGGCAGAACCAGAAGGGAGTAATGGGTGGAAATTGCCTTTGAACTTGAGAGTAGCATAAACAAAACATAACAAAAAGACCTTCTTAACAATTTGGGCTATGAAAAAATGGAATGGGCTGTCTTAACAGTCAGTGGGTTTCCCCATTGCCACCCCATTGGTGATCTTGAAGCAAAGGTTGGGAAATTCCATATCAGGTATGTTATAGAGGAAATCTTTTTTCCTGGTATGGATTGGATTAGATAACCACTTGAGGTTCCTTGCAACCCTTGAATTCTATGATTCCATGAAAAAAAATGGGACTAAGCAGTGTGCCATATGATAAGCCTCTTGGCAATCTCTTTTGAGGAGAAATATCATTAAAGGAATCACATGAGGTGCTGAGAATACAAAGATAAAAAGCAAGACAGTCTCTGAATTCAAGGAGCTTTATAGGGCAATGGGGTAGGGCTAGGGGAATACATAATTTACCTTATTGTGAAGTCAGTCATCAGAAACAAACACTCCAGTTAACAAAGAACAAGAAAAGGGTTTAGACATGAAACTATGAATCTCTAATCCCTATAGTTTTTTTTTTAAAGAAGCATAGTATTAAATTAAGCAAGGTAATAATGTTTACTGGTAAATACAGGTATACCTTGTTTAATTGCACTTTGTACATGTTGCATTTTTTTTTAACAAATTGAAGGTTTGCGGTAACCCTACATCCAGCAAGTCTATCAGTACAATTTTTCTATTAGCATTTGCTCGCATTATTTCTCTGTGTCACATTTTAGTAATTCTCACAATATTTCAAACTCTTTTATTACTATTATATCTGTTTTGGCAATCTGTGATCAGTGATCTTTGATATTACTATTGTAATTGTTTGGGGGTACTACAAACTGTTCCCATATAACAAAGCAAACTTAATAATTGTTGTGTGTATATTCTGACTGCTCCCACCACCTCTCTGCCTCTCTTCAGGCCTCCCTATTCCCTGAGACACAACAATACTGAAATTATACCAATTAATAACCCCTACAACGGCCTCTAAGTATTCAAGTAAAAAAAGAAGACTTAATTGATTCAGTGAAGTTCACTGTTGTCTTATATTAAGAAATTGCCACAGCCACCCCAGTCTTGAGCAACCACTACCCTGATTAGTCAATAACCATCAACATCTAGTCAAGATCCTCCACCATCGAAAAGATTATGACTCTCTGAAGGCTCAGATGGTGGTTACCCCTTTTTAGCAGTAACGTATTTTTCAATTAAGGCATGCATATTTTTAAATATAATACCATTGGACACTGTAATGGAAATGCAAATTTAAAGATCTTCCCTGCCCCTAGCTTAAGTGCACCTGGAGCCTGTGGTGGGAGGCTTGTTTTTCAGGAAAGCCCACACCTTGATACTTTGTGATTGGGCAGTGGGTCAAGGAGGTTGTTACATTCTCTGAGCCAAGAGAAGGCTATAAAAGCCCTGAGGAGAGGCTTTGCTTTGGGGCTCACTTTGAGAAGTGTTGTGTGATTTGACCAGATGAGACTCTGGGAAGCCGTTGTTGAGAGCCCCCCGGCTTTGAAAACCCAGATGTTGATGCTTCCCTCTCTGGTAACTGTGATTTGGTATTGATGCATGTAATGGTAGGACAGTTTGGAAGCCTGTCTGTTTGATCTGTAAGTTCTGTAACTCTGAAGTTCGGGGTGCTGACCTTTTCCCCTGAACTAGGTAATGTGTGTTTGTTTGATTAAAGTAAGCTTGTTAACCCATTTTGAGTTGCTTTCCTTTACAAAAGCAGATCTAAGAACCTGTGTTGGCAGCCACCCTGGGGATATTGGGGTGCTTGCTGCTACAAAATGGCGACGAGGGATGGGATCTGCTGAGTAAAAGGAAAGTATGGGGGCTGGGATAATTGTTTGTTTCCCAGTTGTGGTAGCTGTGATTCTGTGGAGCCATGGAGCAGGAGAGGAGAAAGACCTTCATGCTGACTTCACTGAGCTGAGAGCAGGAATGGTGAACTGCCTGCATGGAGACCTGTGGAGAAGCCTGGAGCTGCTGCCTTCTGCTGGAGGAGAAGGAACCCAGGAGTTTGGAGTTCAGCCACAGGACAAGATAAGGACTGTGTGGCAAAGCTGGGGCACTGAATGTGTTTCCTTGCTGTATCCCACAGTTTGGGACCCAGGGGGAGGATGGACTTGTGACTGGTGGGTGGGGTGAAGTGCCATGGACCCCAAGGACCCCACCTTTGGTTTTGTTGCCCAGCTCCCTCTCTGGACTTGGAAGCAGGGGCTGGAGCAGTGTTGTGGGAAGGACACCCCCCCTCCTCCCAGGAGAACTTTATGTGATAATGCTTTGTATTTTGTGAATTGATGTGAAAATGCAGTGTACTTTGTTTAAGACCCAGTGGCCACTTTGGTAACTTTAAAAGTACCTTGAAAATATGACTTAAGAGATGGTTAGTGCTAATTGAAATGTAAATTGTCTATGCTATGGGCATACTTAGTAAGACTTTACTGAATAAGGTACTGGTTGTACTTTGAGATATTGTTACAGATAAGAGATAATTGAGCTAATCAAGACTTTGCCCCACGAGTGGAAGACTTGGACTATTGTATTTTGAGATTATATTGTGATTTTCTTATGTACCTGGAAAATGTGACCTAAGAGATGTTTAGTGCTAATTCAAATGTAAGTTGTGTATGCTATGGGCATGAAAGATCTTGGGGCCGAATGTAATGGAAATGCAAATTTAAAGATCTTCCCTGCCCCTAGCTTAAGTGCACCTGGAGCCTGTGGTGGGAGGCTTGTTTTTCAGGAAAGCCCACACCTTGATACTTTGTGATTGGGCAGTGGGTCAAGGAGGTTGTTACAATCTCTGAGCCAGGAGAAGGCTATATAAACTCTGATGAGAGGCTTTGCTTTGGGGCTCACTTTGAGAAGTGCTGTGTGATTTGACCAGATGAGACTCTGGGAAGCCATTGTTGAGAGCCCCCCGGCTTTGAAAACCCAGATGTTGATGCTTCCCTCTCTGGTAACTGTGATTTGGTATTGATATAATGGTTGGACAGTTTGGAAGCCTGTCTGTTTGATCTGTAAGTTCTGTAACTCTGAAGTTTGGGGTGCTGACCTTTTTCCCCTGAACTAGGTAATGTGTGTTTGTTTGATTAAAGTAAGCTTGTTAACCCATTTTGAGTTGCTTTCCTTTACAAAAAGCAGATCTAAGAACCTGTGTTGGCAGTCACCCTGGGGATATTGGGGTGCTTGCTGCTACAGACACTTAAAAAAACTGTAGTACAGTGTAAACAGAACTTTTACATACATTTGGAAACCAAAAAATTTGTATGACTCACTTTATTGTGATAGTTGCTTTTTTTTCTGATAGTCTGGAACCTAATCCTCAATATCTCTGAGGTAGGCTATAAGTACAAGTGATGTATAAAATAAATATAATGGAGGGACTGATCAATGAGGGCTTGGTCCTTGGAGCATGCAGGCTATCCTCTGACTGCTGGTAATCTATGTAGAGGTTTAGTGAGCCTGCTTCCAGAAATGTGTAACAAAGGGGCTGTTCCCTGTGGATTTGAACTCAGGAAGAAAAGTCTTCCTGACTCCAGGCCCAGCACTCTATCCATTGAGTCACCTAGCTGCCCCTTGTAATTCTCAATAGCTTCTAAGGATTATGATTGTAATACAACTATCCTCTATCTATTCCTGTTAACTTACTGTAGGGTGATGAAAAACCTTCTAACTAGTCATAATTGAATGTGCATGCAAAAGGTTCAAAGATTATCTCTCCACTGGAAGGCCCACACTATTTCCCTTCTCACTATAAAGTATACAAAGACAGAGAATTCTTTCTTTCCTACACACTCAAATCTGATTCATCAGTCAGTTAAAAGACTTTTCATCATCACATAATAAGTTGGACACTAACAGAAGCAGTTTCATAAAGCCTCTTTCTTGTTCTTGGCCAGCACTCAGAGTATTTAATGTTATGTTATGAAGACTGGGCCCTTATGAGCCAGTCCCCCAGAAAATAAATCAACAGTGACATAGGGGAAGCATGGTGTTGGGGAGATTAAGTAATGCCTTTTAAAGAAGGTAGAAGTTGAACTGAGCCTTGAAGGACACTCAGAGGTGAGGAAGAAGCTAATTGCAGGCATGTAGGATATTCTTTGTGAAGGCATGGTAGGAAAAGATGGTCTTTCATGTACTGGAACAGAAAGCATGGCAGTTTCAATGAAGCCTAAAGAGCATGAGAGAGAGAAATGTTAGTAATGGAGAACATAATTATAAAGTACTGACAAGAGTTTCCACAAGCCACACTTGATACATGGCCATAATCTTTTATAATCCAGCTGCCGATCTCTTTTCCTTGAAGGTCTGTGTATGATTTTATTGTAATGTGGGATGAGAAGATCTTATGAAAAGGGAACTTGAGAGGATATTTAATTCATGCTTCAGAAAGCTTGCGTTTTCTAGCTAGCTGTGTGACCCTGGGAAAGTCATTTAACTTCACTGAGATCCATTCTGCATATGTAAAATGCAGAGAGTCATGTTTTGTTTTGTTTTGACTATCTGCCCCTTCAAGGTGTTTGTGAGAATATGTGTTTCTTTTTTTCTCTACAAACGAAAGCCACTATTATTTGTCCTTTCTAGCTACTGGTCCCTCAAAACATTAGGTAAGCAGTTAATAGAAAAACTAGGAAGCCTTAGCTTGATACACTCTTACTCCTCTAGGCCGGGCTGGTAAGTAGGCCTACTTAACACAAGGCACATTACAGATTGTCAAGGCCCATAGAAGAGACAGCAATGAAGGTTTTCTCTTCTTGCTTGCTTATTGTTTGGTGATCTGCTCCTTCTCTCTCCTGCTTTTTCCTTTTCCTCTCCTTTTGCTGACAGGGCTCATGCTGGGTGCCTAAAAGATCCTCCTAGGTCTAGCTCCATCAGACCGCTTAGCTTTGGTAAGAAACCCAAGCAGAGAAAGAACCTGATGCCTGAGTGAAGGGGTGGAGGGCAGTGCTTTTGGGGGAGGGAGTAGGTTTGACTTTGGTAGAGCTATAGGAAAGATGTGGAATAGGGTAGATCAAAAACACAAAGATCTAAGAGAGAGAGAGATTGATCTTGAGAATCATCATCCAAGCCAACCTCATTTTATAAAGGGGAAACTGAGGCCTAGTAAAGTGAAGGAACTTGACCAAGATGACATAATAAGTTAATAGTAGACCTGATATAAAACCCAGTGCTATACAAATATTAGTTATTATTATTATCAAATGGATATCTGATAAAATATTTTAAAGAAGCACTGGGAGAAATATCTCTTTTAGATTGCAAGGGGAGCAAGGATAACGAAGTCCTCTGATTCTTTTTACCCTGAAGAGTTAGAAACACATACTCAGAAACCTTGAACAGACCTCTTGAACCTGGTGTGACAAGTGAGCTGTTCATGCAAGCTATTCTTCCTGCTCCTCTTCAGGTACAGTTTAGGCTACGTTAATTCTAGTTCCCTTCTGAGGCCAAGATTGTGATTCTGCTCTTTCCACAACACCGTAGCTAGAGGTAATTGTCTTTCTGTCATTTTGTTTTCAGTTTTCCTCTTCTCTAGCTTCCAAGATGTTTAGATGGATGCAATATGTCATAGTGTTGGTAGAGGTGAAGTTACATAAAAAACATGATACTTATTTACAATGTCCACTTAGGATAGTTGTATTGCAATCATAATGTTTAGAGGTTATTAAGAATTTCAAGGGACATCTAGGTGGCTCAGTGGATAGACATTTACAGTGTCCAGGTAGGATAGCTGTATTACAATCATAGTTTTGGAGGTTATTGAAAAATGTTTGGGGCTGCTGGATGGCTTGGTGGGTAAGAGTTCTGGGAGTCAAGGAAGGCTCTTCTTCCTGAGTTCAAATCTGGTCTCTAATACTTACTAGCTGGGTCACCCTGGGCAAGTCACTTAACCCTCTTTGCTTCAGTTTCCTCATCTGTAAAACGAATTGGAGAAGGAAATGGCAAACCACACCTGTATCTCTGCTGAGAAAACTTCAAATGAAGTCATGAAGAGTCTAACATCAATGATGAATGAATAAGCAACAAGATGGGTCCCTAATCATAGCTACTACAAACCTGCAGGGCTTTGGTAGGGGTTATCTTTTCTAATGCTTTTAGCTCATGTGCCTCATTGGTATATGTTTCCCGTCATGGCTTTCAGTTGATTCAAGCCATTGGCCAGACTTAATTATCTTTTAGAAAGGGACCTATGAGTAATTCATTTTGTTCTAATATCTAATATAAACTACCCGGGGACTGGCGCAAGTCAGACCAAGCCCAGAACAACTGGTAGAGTCAAAAAGGACTGGGATGGAATGATATTACTTTGTGATCCTGGATTGTCCTCCATGTTTTGCAATGTGCTTTCTGTGATGCCTTTTGAGGTGGTAGTTACTAACTGAGACTTCAACCCCTGGGAGATCAGAGAGCAAACTGTCTGTGACCCTTGAGCAAGGAGAGACTGATGTGACTATTCTCTGTGTTACTAAGAACTGTACCCTGAAGACAAGCACCATGAACTGTTTGGGATCAAATTGGTATAATTCCTCTACAACCAGCTGGAGACCTCACCCTGGTTCTGTGCCACAGCCAATCTCCCCCAGCCTCCAGACAAGGACAGTTTGAAAAACTGTGCTGAAGGAACTGCTTGGTATTTTTTTATGTGACATTTGGGAGGCTCTTAAGAGCTGTGCAATGTGGAATTTTTGGAGAGGCACTTGAATAGAAATTGCTTGATTCTCCCCAGGAATCCAAAGACTTTTCGGGAATTCAGGATATAGACAAATGCTCCAATTGCACTACCATGGATTTGCTATTATCTACTGTCCTGCAGGACACTCTTCTCTCTTCATTTTAGCACCTGATTCACAGTCTTTCTTCTCCAGCTCCTGCCCTTATACTAGGGGATTTCAACATTCATATTGATACTCCCTCAAACACCCTAACAACCCAATCCTGAATTTATTTCCATTCCATCCCATTGCAGCTACACACAGAGATGGCCAGGCCTTTGATCTTGCCATCACACACAAGTGTGTCATTTCCATGATGAGAAATTCTGAAATTCCATTATCTGATCACAGTCTGTTGTTATTCTACCTCTCTTTCAGCCTTGCAGTCACTAAATCTATTCTTTACCCTCAGTCCTGTGTAGCCCATTAGTAGTCATCAAGTAGACTTAGCTTTTAGCATATGCATTATTAAGGTATAATAAGAAGAGTTGAGACAAAACATCCTCCTCCCCCCCCCCCCATTATCCTTTCCCCCACCAAGTTTGGAGTACAGTGGATAAATACACAATTGTAAGTGGCGGTGAGGCAGATGTGTAGGATACACTTTATAATTACATTCTGGGACCTCTAGCATGGTATTAGTTGAGATGGGGAGGGAAACTCCCTTCTTTCCACCTTATTATACATACATTAGATGTGTTCCCTGGAAGCATTGTGTTTATAACTGCAGCATAGATCTGGCTTCACTCAGGAATCCCTTCCTACCTCAGCTGCCATGTACAGTGTTTTAGGTAATCACCAAAGTATGTAAATACTGTTTGAATCTCCAGTCTATGTGTACTTAAACAGATCAGGCAGAAAACACAAATCAAGTAGCAATGAATTTAATTAGGATAGAATTAAGAAGTAAATTTGTTGTTGAGTTGTGTCAAACTCTTTGTGACCTCATTTGGAGTTTTCCTGGCAAAGATACTGGGGTGGTTTGCCATTTCCTTCTTCAGCTCATTTTACAAATGAGGAAACTGAGACAAACAGAGTTAAATGACTTGCCCAGGGACACACAGCTAGTAAGTGTCTGAGGCCACATTTGAATTCAGGAAGATGAGTGCCTCCAGGCCTGGCATGCTATCCACTGAACAACTTAACTGCTCAACAAAGTGAATAATAACAGGAAAACCAAGTAGTTGAAACATTCTCTAAACCAATACATGAAGGGGAATAACCTACTGACTCCCATGCCAGTTAGGAAGAATACCCTCCAGAAAATTTACACTCTTAGGTGAGGGATGACTTCATGATTCACAGCTATAACACTTTTCATGGTTTTGTCTCCCAGCAACTGGCTATGCTTCACTGCTTTTTCAGTTCTGTCTCTCCAATGCTTCAGGAGATATCATTACCAAGGGAGTCCCTTCAAGACTGCACATAAAATCAAATATTTAAAATGTACTTAGGGCATAAGGAGAAAAATTCCACATCTAAAGTAACCTCTTCTTAAGGCAAATAACCATCTCCTAATCAATTGATGAAAATGTATTGAACATATAACTTTACTCTTTTTGTCTGTTGGAATTTTTACCTATGGGATTTTCTTAAAAATGAATTTCACAGTTTCCCAGGGTCATAGATTCATAGGACCAGAGTTAGATGGGAGCTCCAAAATCATTGAGTCCAAACCATATGGGAATAACAACAACAAAAAAAAAACCCCAACAAAACCAAATCTCTACAATATCCCTGACAATCACTGAGCCCTTCCAACATCACTTGGTAGCTGACTCCACTTTGATATAGCTCTATTTGTTATGAATGTTCTCCTTACATCCAAGAGAAATTTATGTCTCGGCAATATCCATCCATCACTCCTAGTTGTACTCTTTGAGGCCGGGGAGCTCAGTTTAACCCTTCTCCTGCCTGACAGTTACTCAAATATTTGGAGATAACTATCATGTTTCCCTCCCCAAGTTCTCTTTTCCATATTAAACCTTTCCAAGTCCCTTCCATTGGAAATCCCAGATATTTTTCAGCAAAAACAGGATCTAACTATGCCTCTTCTATATTGTATTTATGAAGGTATTTTTTAACACAAAGTAAAATTTTACATTTTTTGCTTATTTAATTATTTGTATTATTCACCTATGTGTAAAGACCCTTGGCCCAAGGTTATCCCACAGTCCTGGGCTCATGCACTGGGTTTAGTCCTGGAAGAGCCCAACCAAGAAGTATGCTAGAGCTATCTTGAATAGGCTCTTGGGCTCCAAATGCTAAATTTTCAGTGTGAGTATGAGCATTTATACCTAGGAAATCAGCAAATACAAATCAGGCTTCATTTTTTGTGTTTTGTTAATTCCTAGATGTAAGAAAGTGATGGAAAAAATGTTAATCCTGCAGATTAAACTTAAAAGTGTGTTGTGTATATATATTTCTATATGTATGTACATATATACACACATATATATTTTTGCCTGAAGAACTGATTATTAATCATTTACCTGCAAACTCCACCTCTTCTCCATGCACACACACACACACACACACACACACACACACACACACACACACACACACACACACACACACCTCTATAGAAGGGGGTTGGCTCATACTGTCTTGGTTTTATTTTGTCCTATCTAGAAACTCTGGGGAAAATTTCTTGAACAAATGTCACATTTGGCTCATTTCTGGCATCTCTTTTAGGCTCTTAACTCAAAACAGGTCCCTCTTTGCTTCTAGAAAGGCACTTTATATTCAAGGTAGATAGAAGTTATTTATTTCCTCTACTACACAAGAAATGCTTAAAACACAGAAAATAGGTAAGTTCGCACTGCCAAATATTTAAAACATGAAGAGACATTTATTTCATTTTAGAAGTTTCTGTGGCAATGAAGAGAAAGCCTGGAGAATCAGGAATACATCTCAAAAAGGTCTCCCCCTGGGGCAGCTAGGTGGCACAGTGAATAGGGCACCAGCCCCCTGGAGTCAGGAGGACCTGTGACCCTGGGCAAGTCATTTAGCCCCAATTCCCCTGCCTTCCCCCCTCCAAAAAACAAACAAAAAAGCAAAGATCTCCCCCTATCGACCCACAGCTGAGTTTGCTATCCACAATTTGAGTTTGCTGGGTCCATCTACCATGTCTTCCTTCTTAAACTTATCTTCACTGCTTTTCAAACAGAAAAAGATTAATATGATGTTTAAAAAGTATTATTGCTGCAGACTCGTCCGGTTTAAGAAGCTGCAAAGATTTGATTTTTATGGCAAACCGAATAACGACTACTTGTCCTTTGAGGGGACCCCTTAGGAATGTGCTGCCTCAGGACCCTTCCAATTCTGAATCTGACCCAGGTTTGAAATCATGCAAGTGTCCTTGCAGTGTTTTCTTCTCTCTACCCTTGCACTGGTTGTCCCACTTCATTTTTACCAGAGAGTGAGTGCTTAGGAATCCCCTTTATTCATAGACTACGAAAGCTGAAAAGGACCTTATCTGTCATCTAGGAGAACCCTCTCAGTTTCAAGAAGATGAAAGGTTAAGGGATTTGCAGGGTCATAGGCCTAGTTAGTGGCAGAGCCAAGAGCAGAATTAATTACCCATTCCACCATACCACATTGCCTCTGTCCACCCATTTTGGATCCACTAACTTCTGTGTCTCACCAGGTTTACTCAAGTTCCTTTATGTTTAATCCCTTAATGAGGAGTCAGTAAGATTTCTTCAAGCACAAGGAGTTTTGCAGTTATCTGAGAATATCTCCAATGGAGTGAAACTCCCACACTCAACTCCAGTGAGCACATGACAACTATAATCACTGTGTCTATTCCTGCTAAGTTGAACCTGACGTTTTTCAGGGAGTTTATTTGGGTGGTTTTAGGATCTATTCTTGAGCCTCTAATTCTTGCTATCTCCTTACAAGGCAATGTAGAATAATGTCATCATGCTTGCAGACAAGTGAAAGTCAATTTTTCATGCGATGCTTCATGTGACATCTTACCTGAGATATTTTAATAACATCTATTACCATAGGTGAGGTTCTTTCAATCTTGTCAGTCTTCGGCATTTTACATCTTTTTCATTTCTCTTCCCAAATTTTCCCCCACTTCTCTTATCTGCTTCTTAAGGTCCTCTATGGCCTGTAGCCAGCTTGTATTTTCATTTGGGGCTTTTGGTGCAGGAGTTCTGACCTCACAGTCCTCCTCCATGCTTTGAGCCTCTTTGCCCCTAAAATAAGAGTCCAATGTTGAACTTTTCTGTTTATTTTGTTTCGTTTGCCTAGGCATATTGCCACTTAATTACTTGATTTTTGGGCTTGTTGCCACAGTAGGACTCTGCCACCAGACAGGGGAGCTTCCACCCAAACGTGGGGTCTTCACAACTTCCACCAGTTGGGTGGCCTCTGTAAAGCCTCCACCCACTCTGGCAAGTTGGATACCCACCCCCAAACTTCCCCTCCAGACCACAATCCAGATCCAGGCAGTTTAAAGCAAAAGTGATTAACCCCTAGACTGATTGCTGGATCTTCCTACAGTTCGCAGACCAGGAGCTAGAGACACTACTGAGGCTGCAAAATGGCTTCTGTGCTGTGTTTCTTCAGCAGCTTTTCACCCCCCAGGGGAGGAAGCTGAGCGTTCCCCAAATACTGGTCCCAAAGTCCATAGGGCACTAACCTCTCACTTTGTCCTAGGCATATCTGTGCTGATAATTCTGGAATCGCCACAATTGCTGGTGTTCTGGGGTTCCACCAGCCGGCTGAAGGCCCGGCCGCCCTGGGTCTAAAACCGAGGACCTGGGCTCGGCTCTGCGGGCTGCGCTGTCGGTTCCCAGCCTGTGCTGCCTGCTCTCAGAGCGCTGCGCTGGCGGCTCCCTGCAGGGCTGCTGGGCTGTCCTCAGCAGGAGGTTAGCTTCTCTGTGCAGTTCTGTGGGTGCTGTGGCTCCAGAAATTGTTCGGAGTCCCCTTTCACATTATTTGAAATTTGTGTGGGGCAGAGCACATTGGAAATGCTGTTTCTACTCCGCCATCTTGGCTCCGCCCTCTCTGTGAGCATTTTAACAGCACCTACCACATTCATTAATGCTTCATACTAATATTAAGGGGATATATATCTGGTAAGAGCTAGTCTTCAGTAAGCTGGTCAATAAACATTTATTAAACGTCTCATGTGCTAGGCACTGTGCTAAGCTCTTCTTTATCTACAGTGGGAGAATTATTGTGTTTTCTGTTGTATTTTGGGCAGCTACATGTTGAAGTGGATAGAGTGGCAGGTGTGGATTTAGGAAAATCCGAGTTAAAATCTGACCTCAGAGACTAGTTGTGTGACCCTGAGCAAGTCACCTAACCCTGTTTGTCTCAGTTTCCTCATCCGTAAAATGAACTGGAGGAGGAAATGCCAAACAACTCCTCTGCCAAGAAAACCCCAAACAGAGACACAAAGAGTTGGACATGACTAAAACATGACAACTATTTTATTTTACATGAATCTGGGCTGTATTATTTTTCTCTTTTTGTATCTTAGCACAGTGTATATTTAATATTGATTGATTGATTAATTGCCTCTAAGACCTCCCATGACACTTTGCTTACTATCTCTCTAATGCACTCATTTAGTATTTTGTGTTATACTATTTATAGCTTACCCCTCTCCTGAAATTCAAACTTCATAAAGACATGGAAAATGTCTTATTTAAATTTTTTTCTCCTTCAACATCTAGTATAACACTCTGAAAATAGCAGGACCTAAATAAAGATTTATTGAATAAACGAATGAATGCAAAAATTTTTATTTGTCTATCACCTACTTTCACTTAGAAATTTTCTTAAGGCCAAGTGTTGAGGCTAGCTGAGATGGCTATGGTATATTGGGACTTTTCAAAATGGAATTCATTACAATTTTTCTCAAACCCATCTTTCCTCCAGATTTCTCTATTTTTATTGAGGGCATGGCATTTTTTTCAAGTCACCTGAGTTCACAAACTTAGAGTCATTTTTGATTGTTATCTCTCCCTTAACCCCTTACCCAATAGCTTATCAGTTTGTCAGTCTTTCAGCTTCTACCCAGGAGTGTGTTGATAAATGTTTAATAATCAGCACTCTAAATTTACATATAATCTACATTATTAACATTTTCTTCATTTTCTCAAGTCTAAAGTAGATAGTCAACAAAACATATCAAGTCCTGATTTTTGGCATTTGACAATTTACCATGAGTACTGACGCTGAAAATTTAACAATTGTCTCTCAAGAGCAGCAGGTTCAGCTGACTCCAATGTACCCTTGCTCTTCTTACCTCTTTTGTCCCTCAATCTTATTCTTACTTGCAAAGCCTTTCCCCCTAGTTTAGGCCTTTATCACCTCTCACCTCAACCACTGCTATAGTCTTCTCATTGGACTCCCTCATTCTGGCTTCTCTCTTCTCCATTCCATAGTTCCCGAATTGATAGTTCTAAAACTCAGCTCTGATTATGTCACCCCCTTACATCTTTACTGCTTCTCTATAGCCTCAGGGATAAAATACAACATTCTCAACTTGTCATTTAAAGCTCTCCACCAGCTGGTTTCCCCCTATCTATCCAGTGTGATTTCACAGTACTCCCCTTTGAGCACCCTCTATTTTAATCAAACTGACCTACTAACTGTTCCTCACATAAAGTATCCCATCTCCTGCCTTTGTGTCTTTGTACAGGTGATCCTCCATGTCTGGAATATACTCCTTCCTAATCTCTGCTACTCACAGCTCAGCTTAGGTCCGATCTTTTAATTTCTATTCCCTTGTTTGTTAGAACTCTCTTTGTCCCTCCCCGAATTATTTTATATTCATTTAAAATAATCCACACGTGCATGCATGTATATAAATGCATATATACATGTATACACATATACCTCTAGATATTATATATGATATGTGTGTATACACACATGTGTTTTTCCAGGCATATACTTTATCTTCCTGGTGAAATATAAACTCCCAGATTGGAGGCACTAATTTAGTGCCAGTCACATAGTAAGTCTTAATAAATATTTGTGGAATTGATTCGAATACTATTATCTCAAGTAATTTAATATATTGTAGAGATCAGTATTTTAATATCTCTTTAAGTACTTATAGAGAATTTAGGGCAATGAATGGCTGTCTGTGGATGTGCTTTCTTCCCCTTTCAGTAGAGACTATATATACTAGAGTGAATGCAGCAGCAGGCAGTTTGCATTTATCCTGAGCAGAGATGAAAAGCTGATTATGCAGCTGAGTGCAAATGAGGTGGAAACATCTTAGAGATTAGGTTTGTTCTCCGGATCCTGCATTGCAAATGGACTTGATCATTTGTCTCTGTTTAATGACTCCCACAGATGTCCTTTCCTTCACATAAAATGTCAGTCTCTAGGATGAAACAGATAATCTGTCCTGGAAGATGTTAATGAGCCCATTTGATGTCTCCAGGAATGGAGAGACCATGAGGCCCATATAGAAGCCTGGACATTCAGAATCACAGAACCTTAGAGAGCATCTAGTTTAATGCTCTCAATCAACTGATCAATTGATAAGCATTGATGAAGTTCCTATTATATGTGCTATGTTCTGGGGATACAAATACTATGAATGAAACAATTCCTGATCTCAAGAAGTTTACATTCTAATGGAAAAGATAACATGTGCATATAAGCACACATATGTATGCATTCATGCACTTATGTGTGTCTACAATGCCCACATGTATATGTGTATACAATACACATATACATACCTGTATGCATATATTAGTACATACAAAAAACCTAACAAGTAAATAAAAATCAATACAAAGTGGTTTGGGAGGAAGGTCTTGGTAGTTGGGGGAATTAGGATGGACTTCATGCAGAAAGTAGTACTTGAGCTTCATCTGGAAGTAAGATTGGGACTCTACCAATTGGAGGTGAAGAGGGAATGCATTCTAGGCATGCGGGACAGTCAACGCCAAGGCATAGAGAGGAAAAGGGAAATGGAGTTGTGTTTTCTGTGAGGAACATAGAGAAAGTCAGTTTGGCTGGTTTACTTTAGGTTAAATCCATAGGAATTACACCTCAGATGAGCAAACTGAGGCCTGGGAAGGTGAATAAATTAACAAGCATTAATTAAATGCCTTCTATATACCAAGTACCATATGAGGCACTGGGACTATAAGTGCAAAGACAGCAGTTCTTTCTCTCAGGGTGCTTATACTTTATTAGTATAGAAGGCGATATGTGTTTATTAAGCACCTACTGTATGCCAGGTACTGTTCTAAGTCTTTTACAAATATTATCCCATTTAATCCTTACTATATCCTTGGGAGGTAGGTACTATTATGACCCCCATTTTAAAGTTGTAGAAACTGAAGCAGACAAAGATTCAACGATTTGCCCAAGGTCACACAGCTAATTAGTGTCTGAGGTCCAAATTTGAACTCAGGTCTTTCTCTTGACTCCAGGCCTAGCATTCTACCCACTGAGTCACCTAGCTGCCTCTATTAGAGGAATGTAGCATATTCACAGTTCAATTCATAGAGAATACATACAAAACAAAGAGAAAGTGATTTTTTAGGGAGGCACTAAATACTACTTGGAGGAGAGAAAGGACTCTTGAAGAAGGTGATGCTTCAGAGCTTTCCAGACATGGGGGAATAAGCCAATGTAATGCATGAAGGCAAGACATGGAATGTTGTATAGAGGGAAAAGTCGGCAGGCCACTTTGAGGAATAGAAGGTATGAAGAGCAGCAAAATGTATTTTGTCTTGGGGACAAATAGGGAGCCACTGGATTTTCTTGAGTAAGGAAGTGACATGGTCAGATCTGCTCTTTAAGAATATCAGTTAAGGAACTAGGAAGAAGATGGGCTAGAGAGGCAAAAGACTGCCCAGTTAAGAGTCTTTGCACTGGAGATTAGGGTTTGAATGGAGAAATATAGAGCAAGATATATGTTGATTAAACAATCAACATTTATTAAGTGCCTACTATGTTTAGGTACTATCCTAAGCCTTGTTGTTGTTTAGCTGTGTTTAGCTCTTCATAATCCCATGGACTATAGCATGCCAGTACTGTGCATGAGGTTTTCTTGACAAGGATACTAGAGTAGTTTGCCATTTCTTTCTCTGGTGGATTAAAATAAACAGAGGTTAGGTGACTTTCCCAGGTTCATGCAGCTAGTAAGTGTCTGAGGCTGAATTTGAACTCAGGTATTCCTGACTCTAGGCCCAGCACTCTATCCATTGAGCCACCTACCTGCCTCCTATGCTAAGCCTAGAGGTACATAAAGATGTCTTTAAGGAGCTTATAATACAACAGAGGAGACAACAAGCAAGCACATATGTACAAACAAACTATATACAGGAAAAGTCAGAAATAATTTTTAAATGGAAGGCAGTAGAATTAAGGGGGTGTTGAGCAGTAGAATTGATGAAACTTGCCAACTGATGAGAAGTGAAGGAATGAGAGAGAGTGAAGAGTTAAAGATGACTCTTAGGTTGTGATTCTTTGCGACTGAAAGAATGTTTGTGTTCTAAAAAGAAATGGGTAAATTAGTCACACTGACTTAAGCTAAGATCTAACAATTAGTATCAGAGCCTGCATGTGAACTTGATCTAGAGCTGGAGGTTATGGCTTCAAATCCTGCCTGGGTCCATTCCATTTCTTGTAGGAGAACAGATATTACCCAGTTTTCCTAGAAGTTGGAAGCTGCATAGAAAGAACGATGTTGTGGTCATTTTTGTGATACTTTCTATATTCCCTCTCACTTCCCTAGTAAAATTCCTCTTAAGTTCTAATATCTATTAGCTCTCCCAGGTATTCTCATGATCCCCACAGAGGTTTCTAGTCTCAGTGCAAAAGATACACTAAACTCAAGACTGCTTAATCATTTGAAAGCTTCTGGGAGACAACTTTGTCTGTACTCCCTCGACCCAATATGAAAACCATTTCAAGGGCTATGGGTCACTGTTCAATCTCAACTGTCTCTTCTAATTTGCCTCTCCTTCTTTGAACTTTTCCTGAATTCTCCAGAATCCATGCACAAGGAATAATTCAGTTCAACTCTGAGAGATAGATCTCCAACCTCTGTCCCCCCCCCTTTTTTTTGGGTTTTTGGAGGGCGACTGGGGTTAAGTAACTTGCCCAAGGTTACACGGCTAGGTTTTTTTTTTTGTTTGTCTGTGTTAAGTGTCTGAGGCCAGATCCGAACTCAGGTCCTTCTGATTCCAGGGCTGGCGCTCTACTCTCTGAGCCACCTAGCCACCCCTATCCACCCCTTTTCTTGCTGAGGGGTTGGGAGACCATGATTAAGTATTTTTCTTCAGAGAGGGAGTCTAGTCTAGTTATTCCCCTTCCTAGAAAAGCTGCCTAAGAATTCATCTTTAACTAGGACTGGCTGCTGATGAATTTCTGGCCACTGATTACTTTATGGATGGAGAAAAGGGAGGAGTTGTTGATAGCAAGGCTGAGAAGGGTAATCATCCATGATCTTCATTCTAGACTAGTGCCAAAAATATCTAAGACCAGCACACTTTGATGGAGAATGAAGATGCCTTAGTGAAGATTCCCCCCTCCCCCCCCACCCCATCCCAGTCTGTGCTGTCTTATCATGGTCAGGATATGCTGTGAGTCAGGGAGAAATAAGTTCTTAGGAAATCTGAATGAATGAGTAAATGAATGAATGAAAAGCCATTTATTAAGAACTTACTATGTGAAAATCACCAGGCATTGGAGACAGAACAAATAGAAAAGTAAAACAAACCCTACTCTCAAAGAGCTTACATTCTAATGGGTAAGACACCACATATAGAAGGTTTCAGTTGCAAGTCAAATGGGAAGGTCCCATTTAGGCAGCAAAGGTTAATCCTACTGGTGGTAACTTGAGTCTACCTTGTTAACATTGCAAATTGTTGAGGTCAGCAGGATCAGGTGGAAAGAACATTCATTAGACCAACAGAAGACATGAGTTTCAATTTCCATTTCTGACACTTAGTATTATAGATTTCAAGATGGAAAGGACCTTATAGACTATTCTGGTTCAACCCTCTCACCCTTCCACTCACCATTTCATTAATGATGAAACCAAAATCTAGAAAGTTAAATGAACTTGCTAAGGTAAGAGTAAGATGAAGAGCCTGAATCCAAACCCTAGTATGCTGAATCCAAATGTAGTGTTCTTTGTAGAATACTTGAGGTCTGTGCAATCTTGGGAAAGTCAGCCTCTTTGAGTTGTAGGTTCTCCATCTATAAAATGATGAGAATAATACTTTTACTAAGTAGTTCTCAGGCTTGTCATCAGTAGCTTCCCCACTCTGCAAAATGAAGAAGCCACCAGGGAGACTCAAATTCTCTGTCTCCTCATCAAAATAACATGCTTAGTAAAAGCCAAAAGTCCATTTTAACTAACCAATAATTCTCTAGGAACTTGGGAACTCTATACCCCACCCTCAGCATAAATCAGTACTAATCCCTAAACCTTGACCTATACACCAGGTCCAGGCTCTGTACTCCCCCCCCACAATGCCTACTCTTGCTTGACCCAGATAAGAACCCCACAAAAATCCCCTTGATTTTACCCATTATGGATCTCTCTTCCACCAGGTCTCTAGTGGTCCTTTTTCTATTGTTCCTGTTAGCCCTTCTTACTGTACTTCCTCTCAATCAAGCTGGCTTGTTTTATTTTTCAATTTGCTGATTTTGTTTCTAGTTTGTTGTTATGTGAGCTTCCTTGTCCTGAACTTTGGAATCCTGAGACTGGCTCAAATTGCCTTGAGATGGCCATGAGCATCAAATGAAGGTGCCCGAGAAATCTCAAAGTGCTATAGAGATATAGTCATGCCCATGATTATTATGAAATAATGCAAAAAAGTGCTTTGTAACCTAAAAGTATGATACCTACAAAGACTGACTTCTAGGTTGGGACTTCTGAGAAGCCAAAGGTCATTGGGCAGTAAGCCACTGTAATAGTGAATACTTGTCCCAGTATCCACAGTATACAAAGTATCCACAGGATACAGAGTAGGCAGCCTGGTATAAGTCTTCTGTCTCACTAATCATGTGTGAGTGAAAAGCATTACAAGTCAGAGGAAAAAGAAACATTTGCAGGAATGCAGAGGATCTCACAAATTTCCCCTTCTATACCACCAGAGACTCAATGATATTTTCAAAAGTTCCTAACCTAGGTTCAGAGGGTCCTTGTACTTGTATGGGGGAAAAAATTCCCTGACTTCTAACTGAAATTTAGCATTTCCTTCAACTACGAATATAGACCACAGAATAAAACATTATTCTGAGAAAGGGTTCACTTTTATATGCGTCTGCTTGGCCACTAGATTGCCTTAATGGCAGAGACTTCATGATACACTTTTGTCCTCCACAGCTAGCACTGAGCTCAATACATATCTGTTAATTTGATTTGATTTCATTAAAAACAGGCAGGGTTTAGAAAGCTCTGGAGGCAATGCCAAGCAACTCTGGGTTAAATCTTTCTTCTTTTTCAGAATTAATACTGTGCACTCCCAGGCATAACTCTTGTTGCTGTCAGTATATTTTAAAATACACTTAAATCAAACAAAATCCTTGGCTCTCCCCATTTCCTTTCATGTCCCCCCCATTCAGTTAGTGGCTAAATCTTGTTTAATCCCATTCTTCCCCTTCCCCCATCTTCCCTCCCCTGCTATTGCTACTGTTGTTCAACTCTCCCAACCAGACTTCCAGTCGCGCTCTCTCTCTCTCTCTCTCTCTCTCTCTCTCTCTCTCTCTCTCTCTCTCTCTCTCTCTCTCTCTCTCTTTCTCTCTCTCATTATTCCACCATCCAAACTTCCTTCTTCACCTACCACACCCCTATAAGTGTTGTTTCTCCCTATTACAATGTAAACTCTTCAAATGCAAAAACCTTTGGATTTGCATCCCTTGTGATTAGTATAGTGGCTGGCATATAGTAAGCTCTAATAAATACTTTTCGTTTATTTATTTGGTTGTTCATTCATTCATTCAATCATCCATCCATTCAACTTGTTAATATTTCTCACATCCATCCCCTGGCTCCATCAACACAATTCATTTAACTCTTCCCTGGAGTATTAGAGAAACCTCTCAATTGATCTCCCTCTTCCACTATTCCCTTTCTGTAATACACCTTCCACACAGCTGCCAAATTTTCATTCCTAAAGTGTTTCTCAACACATCACAATCCTGTTTAAGAAGCTGTAGTGATTTACTATTGCCTCTAGAATACAATATAAACTCCTCTCTTTGGCATTTAAAGTCTTTTAGAATCTGACTCTGGATGACCTCTCCAGGTTTATATCCCCTTCAAGCACTCAATGTTTCAGTCAAATGGACCTACACTTATTTGCAGATATATCTTATTGTAATATTCAGCTGTAAGTTTCTTGAGCTCAGGGATTGCCTTGTTTTTCATCTTTATAAACACAGTACCTTTCATATAATATTTGCTTAATATGTTTTTTGGACTGAATTGAGTCTGATCATATTAACCTTAATATGATAAGGAAAGTATAATTGTTGTTTTATAGTTGAGTAAACTTAGTGGCACTGTGGATAGAGTAACCCAGCCTGGAGTTAGGAAGTTCTGAGTTCCAATTTTGCCTCAGACACTTACTAGCTATGTGACCCATGATAAGTCACTTAGCATTGTTTACCTCAGTTTCCTCATCTGTAAAATGAGTTGGAGAAGGAAATAGCAAACCACTCCAGTATTTTTTCCAAGAAAACCTCAAATGGGTTACAAAGAGTCAGACATGACTGAAAAATGAACAGCAAACAAATATTAGGAGTAGCTGAGTAAGGTTTACATTACTCTAAGAGCCAGCAAATTTCTTGCTTCTAGTCCAATATTCTTTCCATTAAAAATCTATGTCTTTCTAAGATATTTTATTTATATTTAAATATAAACAATGGGAAATTTCATTGAAAGCATTTAAAGGAGTTTTATCCATTATACAAATCTAGTCCAAACTTCTTATCTAATAGATGAGGCCCAAGGTCACACAGCTAGCTAATGAAAGAAACAAAGTATATAGGTGACTCTACTTCCAACCTATCATGTTTTCCACTGTTAACATGTTAATGCCTCAACATTAATTAAAACAATAAAGACATTGCAGCCAGCATAGAATCGATGCTCAGAGGAGCAAGAAAAAAATCTTTGGGAGTGACCTTCAGACCTTAACCCAGGGAAAGGACTTATCTGACAGCAATCCCACCTTTCTACCTGAATTTGGTTGTATGTGCATTGGTGGGACCAAAGCTATGTAGGTACTAAGCTAAGTTTTGAGCCTAATTACCTAATTACAATCACTGATACCCATGAACCACAATGAACTCAAATTGAGTAGGGGTATCAAAATTATTCTCACAGATACCAAGTAGAATGTGATAAAAGAAAAAAAAAAGCTCTATGCAAAGCACTATTAAGGGAATCCAAGAATGTTAGAAGCAGAAGCAGGAAGGCGGGTGTTCAAATATCCAAGGAGACGAAGAAGTAAAGGACTTTGATAACACAAGAAAGGCAGAATCAGTCCTGATCATAAGTGAGCCATGTGGAGTAAGCAAATATTGTTTATACTTTTGGTCCATTTTCAGCTCACCACATAGGGCAGGTAAGACTAGTGAAAGTAATTTTCTTGTTAGGAGCTCTGGTAAAAGGAGGTTGGGGGGTGGGGAGAAAAAGAGACAGTGACAACAGTGAGACAGAGAGAGAAGAGGTGTATATTTGTGTGCCCGCTTGTGTTGGGGGTGGGGAATGGAGTGGAGGCTGAACACAGTGGCTAAATAAGGTTTTTGGATTTGCTCTTGATTTCATTGTTCGGGTCTTTTCCTTTTCCCAAAACATACGAGGTGTGCCAAGTCTTAGAGCAGTAAGACTTAGCAGCAGTAGATATAATAAAGTGCTAGCTGGGCAAATGTGCATAAATGTGTATCTAGGGACTAAGCAGTTTGAGGACGCCCCCGGGGTATCCCTGGTGCTCCGAGTTCACATAGTCTTGTGGTGGGCACAGCAACTATGTCTTTGCCGTTACTCTCCTGCAAAAAAACCCAAAAAACAAAACCTGTGCCAGTCCTGGCCTTTGGTTTCAGCTGCGTAAGAGCGCTAGGAATATGTCTGCTCCCTCTTTGATGTCAAAATGACTGTTCTTCACTCAAAGGTAGGAGCACGTAGAGAGAGACAAGTCCAAATCTTCCAGAATGAAGGAGCCTGGGCAACGACGAGGGAGCTAGCCTTTATAGTACCCTTACCTGACCAGACCACTGACCCGCAGCTCGCCTACTTGTTTGGGTATAGGTCTCTCCTCTCCTCCCCTGCCTCAGCCTCTGCGTCTCCGTGACAAGTGCGGATTGGTCAGCAGTTCCTTAGGTCCCTCCTCTTTTCCGCCCCCAAACAAACGCCGAGGGCATGTGAGTCCTGGCCTGGGAATCGGGGCGGCTCTATCCGACGGGGGTGTGGCGGAGGAGGGGCAGGGGGCGGGCCCGCGGCAGCAGCGGTGGCAGCAACAGTCTGGGCAGCTTCTGGCTCCAGCTCGGGACCCCGCCACAGCATCTTCGCTGCAGCCACCGCGGCCGCCACACCTGGCCAGGTAAAGGAAAGCCCTGCCCATCCACTTCTCCCTAGGTTCTGCCCCATAGTCGGCCCTACCTCCCCTCCCCCACTACCCCACTGCCTTTGGCCACCAACTGCTCTCTCCAGGAGCTTTGTTTTAAAACCTGTCCTGCCCTATAACTTCAACCACCCATAACTGCCCCTCTCACCCGCCGCCTCTGTCCTCTACCCTCCCTGTTCACCCCTGTTGGCTTCTAAAGTCTACTAGCATCCTTTCCGTGGCGACCCTGCCAGTGAGATTCCTCACTGCTGGGCCAAGCTGTTGTCCTTCCTCTGCCCCTAAATCCCTAAGAGTAGTGCTCCCAGCCCCTTTCACCTTACACACCACAGTCCCATACCTTGTACTCTTCTTAGTACAAGACAGTCATAAGAAAGATGGGAGCGAATGGCTGCAGTGCCTTATTTTGAGGCTATTACCCAGTTCAATTAGGAGCACTGCAGTGGGGCTGGCTGAGGAATCTAGGGACTGTCAGTTGTACAGGGATTACATATAGGCCCTTAACTAGAAAAAATGTCTCCTTATATTCTTCCTCATAATCCTTATTATCATGATGGAATCAAGTTACTTATACTATGTGAGTGACCTTGGGCAAGTCACTTAATCTCTAAGTCTCAAGGTTTGTTTTGTTTTTTAACCTCTAAAATCAGGGTATTGGACCGGACAATCTTTTAATGTTCCTTCAGAGCTCTAAATATATGATTCTTTGATGGTGATGATCACCATATCTCTTCCTATAGTCCACACAGCAAAACTTAGAGGAAGGCTCTGTTCAGACATATAAAGACTGACCTCAAAAATAGTATCTGTGTCTCTTCTTTCTTGAAACTGAGACCTAATCCCCCCCATTTCAATGACAGGTAGTTAGGTGCATATGTGTAGATACATTTGTGAGGAAAGCATGTATGTACATGGAGGGATAGGGATTGGGAAAGAGGGTTGAATTCATTCAGTATTCCCTATTGTAGAAAACTGATATCGACTAGTTAAGTAAGGCTGCTGGGGGATCCCTTTACTTCTATCAGTTTGACACAATTATTTCCTGAGTTCTTGGGGAATCTGATAACCTCATCATTATGGAATGAGCACTGGACTTGGGAGTCATGAGAGACCTGGCCTAAAATCTCAGCTCTTACATTTACCAATTATTTGACCTCTGGTCAAGTCACAACCTCTCAGAGGTCCAGTTTCCTCTTCTCTCAAACAGGAATAATAAATACTTGAATTACCTACCTTGAATTGTGGTTATGAGGTAGATGGCTCACAAACCTTAAGGTATCATATAATTGTCGTTTATTACTTTGGCCCGCATGTGACAGAAACCAGAAACAATGAGCAATTGCCATACTTGAGAGGAATGAGGGAATATGAGTAAAAACCATTACCCTGATATGGTATTGATAATAAAAAAAATCATACATTCTCCCTCCTTTTCTTTAATCATCCCTTTGAGGTACTAGAGATGGTGCTGGTTGGAAATAGCAGTTTCAATTACAGGACAGACTTTAGAGTCTTTTTTGTGGGTGGGGCATCACCTTTTTTTTGGAATGTCATTTCTATTACTAGCCTATTGTTATTAGGGAAATCATAGAAAGACCTATGTAACTAGTGAATTCTCAGCTCAGATGAAATGAAGATACTCTTTTAGGGAAAGATTCACTAGAGTGTCCTGTGTCTCAGGGTTTGCCCTATTCCATTCGCACTGGCTCTTTCTGCACAACCACAGTAAAGAGTTTTCTTTATAGAAACATTAATGAATACAATGGCTTTTTTCTACATGAGCAGATCAAAAGTTTGTTTTTTTCCTTCTCCAAAGGTCATTGGATATTGGTTCAACAAGTTTTTCAAATATCCACAACATATAGGGCATTGTGTTAGGTTTGGGAATACAAAAAACATTTCATTTGAGAATTGGTTAAATGAGTGTATTTGTGTGTATATACCAAGTACTGTACTTTTCACTTTATTGATAATGGGACTCCTAGTAAGGATACTACTTCTGCCAATGCAGATGGGCATGTGGCTTATCACTCATAGTCTTACAGAGTTGCCTGGGGCAGTGAACATATATTGTTGCCCAAGGTCACATATATGGCATCTGTCAGGAGTGATTCTTAAACTCAGGTCTTTCTGACTATGAGGCTGTATTCCATATGACCCTGTTATGCAGCATAAATATGACTATTAACTGTCTTGTTAAGACTTCATCACACAAGCCTAAACATAGAGAAGCTTAAATTCCTTTACAAAGCTAGTCTGTTGATGCAAATACTGGGAATATGGAGAAGAGAAGATTTAGTTGGTCTTATCTTATCTTTACCTGGAGAAGAGAAGATTTAGCTGGTCTTATCTTCAAATATTTTAGGAGCTGTTATGTGAAGGAGGCATTAAATTTATTTTACCTGGACCTAGATGATAGTCAGGAACAATGGAAAGAAGTTGTAGATCAGCAGATTTCAACTCAGTAGAAGAATGAACTGTTATATCAGAAATATAGAAAATATAGATTATATATTTATATTAAATATTATTATATAGTAATATATAATATATTCATATTTCTATATGTATATATAATATAAAAACAGTTTTATCAGAAATGGGAATGGGCTGCTATGGCAGAAAGTGAGATTCCTAAGATTGGTCATCTTCAAGTGGAGCCTGGCCCAGGTTTAGGTTGGACTAGGTTACTTGTAAAGTTCCTTTTGATTTGGAGACGCTGAAGACCCAGATACTACCTTTAAGGAGTTTATAATATGATGGCTGATTATAAATGTATACATGTACTATGTATATGTACATATGATACAAACGATACAAAACTGAATAGAATAAATGCCTATGAGAAAGAAAAATTGCTATGAGAGATATATTGGAGGACAGTATATGGGGACCTTCAGGAAGAAAAAAGTTCTATGCTTATTTGGTATTATATTTACAGTATGTTGTATCTCTCACAGAAAATACCTTTCAAGGGCACTGTGTAAAAGATTCACAAGTCACTCATGTCTGCATACTTTCATTTCCTCATTTAGGGAAATAAGAATAATAATTGCAACCTCTTTCACTGGGGGCTGGAAAGTTAAAATGACAGGAAATCATATTATCAATATGAAGTGGTCTATGAAAATTTCATTTGAGGATCATGAATCCTGCCCCTGAGAAAGTTAATCTCTGGTTTTTCTTCATAGTGAAAAGCATAGTTTATAAACTTATTTCTCTTATACATCTTACACCCTTACTTAAAGACTTGAACCTAGTGTTCAATTTCAAAGCTTTGAGACTCTTGAAATTTATTCTAGTAGGACTCAATTTTAGATACCCTTGACTTTAGTAATTGTCTTACTAAACTTTCCTTTGTTCAACTTGTAAAATTTCATTAAAGACGCTTAATGATAGCATCCCAGATTGCTGATATATTGGGGTAATATTCATAGGATCATGGATCTTCCATGTGTGAGCTGGATGTTAGGGTTAATAATAATGACTATAAGGTCATGGATTTAGATCTGAAAATGATCTTCAGGGTAATCTATTCCAACACCTTCATTTTTCAGATGAGGAAACAGAAGCCCAGCAAGGGAAAATTTTTAGCCCAAGGCCATGGCTCATAAATAATAGAACCAACCTGAGGTTTGGTTTTTTTTTTGGTACTACTCTGTGCTTTCACAGCACTTTGTCTTCAAGGGTACCCATTATTTCTTGGTTATATACATCAGTCTTAAAAATAAGATACTCAGCAGGTCCTGGCCTGTCTGCTGACAAAGTTTCAGTCATTAATCTGATTTGCTTGATCTTTCACTATTGCTACACTATGGGAACTGAATCCTTGTGAACCTAATATGAGCTTGCATCAACAGACTAGCTTTGTAAGGGAATTTAAGCTTCTCTGTGTTTAGGCTTGTGTGATGAAGGGCTGACAAAGCACTTATAGTCATATTTGTGCTGGGCAATAGTCAGTATGGTGTGATGTGTAGAAAACTGGCCTCAAAGTCAGAAAGACTTTTAAGAATAACTCCTTATACATATCACACATGTGACCTTGGGCAAATGACTGCTCAGTGTTCCTGACAACTCGCTGAGACTTTAAGTGATATATTAGATGTCCGTCTGCTCTGGTAAAAGGAGTATCCTTACACTGAGTCTCTATACCAATAAAATCACAGGTCCAACTGCATATACAAACACAGGCACACATACAAAGATATATATCTATATATACACACATATGTGTGTGCATATGTACATATGTATCAACACACACACACACACACATATATATACACACACACACACAGTGTTGACAGTGTTGGAATAATACCCATGTGATCATCCATAAGTAGATCTTCCATGTGTGAGCTAGGTGTTAGGGTTAATAATAATGATCAGAAGACCTGGAACATACACAAACACATAGATGCATATTTCTTTTACATTAGTTTTGTTTCTGGCAATACAGATAGGCACTTGACTTATAGTCTGAGAGTTGCCTGAGGCATTGAATGATTAAGCGATTTGCTCTGGGTCACATAGTCAGTAGGTTATCAGAGGTGAAATCTGAACTCAGTTCTTCCTAAGTTGTTTCTTATAAAAATAACTTAAGGGGTGGCTAGGTGGTGCAATGAGTAAGAGCACTGGCCCTGGAGTCAGGAGGACCCAGGATAGGTTCCAGGCCTCAGAAAATTAGCACCCACACATAAAAATGACTAGCCATGTAACCTTGAGCAAGTTACTTAACCCCAATTGCTTTTAAAAAAAAATAACTTAATAAAGATGGAGTATGATCTAGTGGGGACTAGGGAGGAGCATTGAGTTAGGAGTCAGAAGACCTGAATTCTTGTCCTGGCTTAGACTTTGTGATCCCTGGGTCATTCAACTTTTCTAGGCTTCAATTTACTCATCTTTAAAAGAAATGGGAACTAGAGCTATAATTTCTATAGTTTAGAAAAGTCTTAGGAAAGGAATTTGCCTCTGTCAATGCAGGTCAATACCTTCTCTGCAACGGATAGTCTTCTGGAGTTGCCTAGAACACTGAGATGTGAAGGATCATATGACCAGCATGTGCCAGAAGAGGAACCTGAACATAGTTCTTCCTGGTTTTGAGAGTGACTTTCTAACCACTAATCATTAACCATACTGTCTCTCATCTTTAGGGGAGACCTAAGAGTACTTTGTGAGGTTGTTTGAGAATTAGAGTAAATAATGTATGTAAAAGCACTATTTAATCATACCCAGTCCAGAACTATACAATGATTGTGAGAAAACATCATAGGAAGTTATAAGAAGTAGGTAGTAGCTCCAGTACTACCCAAGTATCTTGGCAGTCAGATCTGTCCATATCAACTATGGTTCAGACATTCCAGGGTCCACTATATGTCAGTAGGTCATAGAGAACTTCCCAAAGGGATCTCTTCTTGGGCAAATGAAAGAGATATTCATAAAAAAATCAACTCAGTCCAAGCTTTAGTCAGAAAATGAATCCTTTATATAACTTACGAGACTCAGTAGGGAGCATGATTAAAGTAAAGTATTGTCCTATGGAAGAAGAAATAGATTCATTCTCTTGGGCCCCTGAGGGCATGACTAAAAGCAAAGCATAGAAGTTGCAAAGAGACAAATTTGTATTTGATGTAAAGAAAAACTTCCTGACAACTAGAGCTATTCAGAAGTGGAGCGGATTCCCTCAGGCCATAAGTTCACTTTCAAGTAAAGGATGATCATGTGTTAAGGGAGGTTGTCAAGTTGATCAGAGGTTGGTCAGAAGTTAAACTAGTTTACATCTTAGATCTTTCCCACCACTGAGATCCTAGGATTCTGTGAGGTGTCATTTAATGGATTCGGTTTTTAAAAATTAACTCATATTAACATGTTATGGAAAGCCAGCCTTCTTTAATTGAATTTCTTGGGTAACTTATTTTAATAGCATCCTTCTTTAAGTATTTGCCTTAACCCCAAAGAGTGGCAGGCCAGTTGGCCCATTCTGTGAGAGTATATGTGTAGGTGGGGATGAAGAATACTTGGGGGTAGGCAGGACCTCCTGGCAGCATGCAGAGGGAGATGGTAGGAAATGGAGAGACAGAGCAGGAGCCATAGAGCTATGTGTCTCATCTTTGGAGAATGTAAAAAACTAGAAATAGAATTTAGTAATATGCTTAGGAATAGTAGAATCCTAATAGCCCATGTAAGGAAATAGGGAATAATAATGATAATAAATTTCATATATGTATACTCTATGGTATAGGCAACATGATACGATCTACAGCTCTCTATAATAAAATCCAATTTTATATCTATATCTATCTACACATACATATATATCTACACATACATATACATATATATATATATGTAGCATGTAGCTAGCTAGCTATATTTTCTAAAATTATCCTTTAAAAGTAGTAAGATTGTTACCACCTCTTGTAGCCCCAGCCATTATTGCAGTTTGTTATACCCTGTTCAAAGTCCATGTGTAGGGCCTATATTTTAGGAAGGACTGTTAAGTCACTTAACCAGTGACTTAAACAGAAAAATGTGAATTCCAATGAAATATTAAACTTGGATGCCTTGGGAAACCATAGACTGCTGCTGCTTCAACATTTGAACACTGACTCTAGTGTATTCAAATGAACCTGGAAGGATGAATGAATGAAGAGTATCTGTTTCAGATTAGGAAATATACTAAGTGAAGCATGGGGTGCAATGACAGAGTCATCTAGGTGGCACAGTGCCTGGAATTGGGAAGACAAGTTCAAATTCAACCTTAGACACTTACTAGATTTGTGACCCTGAGCAAGTCATTTAACCTCAGTCTGCCTCAGTTTCTCCACCTGTAAAATGGGGACAGTATCTACCTCAGAATTGCTGTGAAGTACTTGTCACATCTAGGTGCTATATCAATACTTATTTATTCCCTGTCTCTGCTGCTTGCTTAACATAGTTTTTTTTCTTCTAATACCAGCCTTCAAAAAGCAATTTTCCCACGGTATCAGTTTCTCTAATTATGAAAAGAAAATCTTACCCTTTGTGGGTGCCATGAGTATTGCTGAGCTGAAATGATTACTTCCAGGTTTAAAATGCTTTGAGGTTTTTAGATGAAAGTTATATTGCTTAGGAAGATTTTCCTCCTATATGGAATTATGTTAAGAGTTATCGTAGAGCCGGTTACAAATTGCAATGTATTCATAGTCTACAGGAAGCAATAAATAATTTATTTACTTAACACTGTTCTCAAACAGTGTATTTGTAGCTTCAGTCTGTTTGCTGATGTGCCACAGCTTTTCTCTAAGTGTCAATGGTATTACCACAGCAAGAACTAATAAAGCTGATTTTGTGCCACCCTTCAGCAAAGTCAGTACCTGTGTTATATAGCTCTGAGTAACTTGACTATAAATTTCCTGTCTTGGCTAAAAGTTTCCCTGGTGTTTATTCCTGGAGTAGCTAGGGAGCCTGAATTGTCTGTAGCTTTTCTGCTAAGTCCTAGATTTAATACAAAAAAAGAGGTTTACAATCCTTCCTGCAGTTTGTTAATCTGCCCAGTACCTGTTTGTAGTAGGTAAATAACATCATCTCTATTTTAGAGAGGTGAAAAACTAGGGTAAAGAAAGGTTGAAATGATTTGCTCAAGGGCATGGCTCTGAATATCATCTTGGTGGTATTTACTGTACCCACTGAGATTATATTCCACCTTCTGTCTGTGTCATATTAAGACACATTATTAAATTTCTGAATCCTCTCTCCCCTATTTTTTTGAATTCTACAATACTTACAAGATGAGCTGTAAGTCTGATGCAGTATACTGAATGGGAACATAATGGCACATTCATAGTTGTTTCATTTTTAGTATAAAATATGTTTATGTTAAAAGATAAAACCCTTTTGAAAAAAATCTCTGTCATTCATAATCCTTAAGTTTTGAAAATCTTTAAGTCTATAGAAATGGAAATTTATCTACCCATTTTTTGTTGGTGTAGGAAAAATGAGTAGGATCAGTGACCTTCTTTCTCCTTGGCCCTCTTTCCATTTCAGCTCCTTGTATCATTAGGCCAAGAACACAAATCTTGCTAAAAGGTAAATATACTGTCTTCCTATTTCCATACTTCCTGCCCTGGTACAAGCAAACATAGATGTAAGAGTATCTGTGTTAAAACTCCACTGCTTGATTTTCATTTGACCTGCCCTCATTTTGTTCAGGCTTTGGATCTAGGGGTTAGTTCTTATTTTCATGGTGTTTGATTGCATTCAGATGGGAGAGGTAGGCTAAGGGAAACCAAGTCACAAGTAGAAAGGAAAGTGGAATGTGAAGCCTTTGTTGAACATCACCTTCCTATTCATTATCTTCTAATCCTTGTATACAAATAACTCACTAGGTAAGGCCACAAGCTGTTGTCCCAGTTACCTAGAGGAGAAAGTTGAGAAAGGGAGAGAGTAAGATCAAGGTCATACTTGGTCAGTGGCACAACTAAGAATAGAACCCAGGCCACCTGACTCCTTTCCCAGTCCTCTCTCCATTACCTCACACCAATACTCTCCAAGAAACAACAGTATTATTGACTTTAAAAATTAACATGATATAGTCATTGCTCAGAATAATTTTTTGTGTGCTTTGAATATTTCCATCCTTCATTAGGACAATTCCTAGCTTCCATATTTAGCACTAATAAAATATCATTTAACCAGAATAAGCCAAATGAGCCAAAATTTATATAATATAATTACAAATGATCCCATTGATAGGGAAAAGGCAAATACATCTAAATAAACTAATGTGGTTACACAGGAAGCTCTCTGATGAGGTCAATTTAAGATGTAAAAAATGGAAGTGGGAGCATGTACAAACTATTGCCATGATCCTGTAAGAATAGAATCCAGGAAAAGGTTATGTTCAGAGAAAGAAGAAGAAGAAGGAAGGTGTAGAGCCACTGGGGCAGATGGGATAATGTTAACAGCTAACAGAGACAGTAAAGGTATTCAGTTGATATTTTGCATCTGCTTTCTCTGCCAAGGAAAATGATCTTTAAACTAAAAAGTAAAATAAACTTGGGTAATAGGCATTTGGGATAAGTGAAGAGATAGTAAGAAAACAATCAACTAATTTAAATTACTTTAAGTCTCTATATCCAGAAATCAAGTTAAATCAAGAGGCGTTCATTAAGTGCCTATTATGTATTAGGTACACTGCTACTGAGCACTGGAGGCACAAGTTGTTTGAAGAACTTGCAGATATTATTCTGGAATCACTGTTGTCAGTCAACAAGAAATCAAGGAGACAGAAAGAAATTAGAAAGCTAGTGATAGAGTGGGAGATGTAGCTTCTGAAAATTATCTACCAATGAACTTGACCTTGACCCCAGAATAAAAATAAATCTAAAGTAGGTTATTAAATAGATGGTTTGTGAACACTTAGAAAAGAAAAAGGTGAATACTGGGATTGAGAAAGGGTTCACTAAGAAGAAGTCATGATAAACTCATCTCATTTCTTTTTTGGAAAGGGTACTAAGTTGGCATTCTGAGGAATACCATAGTCAGCCAGTCACTCAACCACCATATTATCTATGTAAGAAATTATGCTAATTTCCAAGAATATAAAGAGAAGCAAAGGATAGTCCCTGATCTCAAAGAGCTCACTATCTAATGGTGGAGACAACATGCAAACAACTATGTACAAACAATGTATGTATATGGTATATATAGACATATTATATATGCATAGGTAATATACATATGCACATATGTGCATATACATTTTCATAGATATATGATAAATTGATGATAATCAACAGAGGAAAAGAACTAGTTTTAAAGGAGGATCAAAAATGTCTTCTTGCAGAAGGTAGGACTTTAGCTGAGACTTGTTCATAAGGAAGCCAAGAAGGCAGAGATAAGAATGGAGATAGTTCTAGGAGTGGGGGACAGTCAATGAAAACTCTTGGAGTTAGGAGACAGAGACATACTGGAAATGCATTAAAGGAAAGTGTTCAGTGTTCTTGTGCATAAGGAGAAGAAATGTAATCTGCATGATTTATACAATCATCTACCTACTTTATGTAGAATCCTAGGGATTGAACAACCATATGCACTAAAACGTTGGTGAATGGGTTGATATCAGCCTGGGGTAAGGTCTTTAGTGTTACATAGCAGAACTTTTTCCTCAGGCTTGTCTTGTTAAATTATTTTATCAGTGTTTGGGATAAAGACACAAAAAGCATACTTGTTAGTATTAAGGTCAATTTGAGAAAGAACATGCTGTGGTAGAAAGAGTCCTGAACTTAAAATATGCAAATGTGAAATATTATTTTAATTGTTAATTATTATTAATTTAAAATATCTTAGTAGGCTGAAATAAATGGATCACAGGGCATAGGGCAAAATTTAATAGGGATATATTTAAAGTTGCACTTAATTAAAAAATCAATTACATAAGAATAGGATGGGATTACTTGACTTAATAGCAATTCATTTTAGTTAAATGTAATTTCAGCATGAGCCAGTGGCATCTATGTGGCTACTTAAAGAATTATTGTGGTTTTATGCAGCATTAAAAGAAATATAGTATTCAAACAAAGGAGACATAAATTTACTTCATTATATATAGGCCATTCAGTTCTGGGAACTGTTTTAAAAAGGGTCACCTCTGACCTGGAATTAAATTCTTATCCATGAAACCTTGGGTTCTTAGTGGAAAGCAATCATTTTATTTCATCCTGGTCTCAGGCCAATCTCCATGACTTGCCCTCCTCCTTTATCCTCCCTTCTTACAACTCTAGCTTCCAGATTAACCAAATCAACATGACTGTTCCAGGAAAGAATATGTCAATTATTTGCCGTACTTATTCCAATCACCATTATCTCATTTCTCTGTCTAAAATACTCCTCCCTGCAATGGCTAGGTGGCTCCGTGAGTAACAGGGCTGGCTCTGGAGTTGGGAGGACCCGGGATTGGGTTCTGCCTCAGAAAATTAGCACCCACACATAAAATAACTAGCCATGTAACCTTGAGCAAGTTACTTAACCCCAATTGCTTTTTAAAAAAATAAAAATAAAAAATACTCTTCCTAGTCACTACTCCTCTCCCTCCCCCCCCCCATATATATGTAATCTTCTTTTAAAATGTAAGTTCTTTGAGGTTAGGGCCTCATTTGTTTGTATTTGTATGTCCAGTGTTTAGTATGGTGTCTAGCATGTAGTACATGTTTAATAAATGTCCATTCATTCATTCATTAGTTGTTTATTAAGCGAATATTTGCATCATTAGGTGGCATAGTGAAATAGAGTGCAGAACCCAAGTTCAAATCCAGTCTCAGACATTTGCCAGGTGTGTGACCCTTGGCACTTAAACTCTAGCTCAGTTTCCTCATCTGTAAAATGAAGATACTAATAGCACCTACCTTCCAGGGTTGTTTTGAAGATGAAATGAGATAATTTTTGTAAAGTGCTTTGCAAGCCTTAAGGCATGACATAAATTCTAGCTACTTTTATTTTTGTTGTTATTTTTGATAAATTGCACTTTCAAAAATGGTGATGGTACTGAAAGCTCTGATGTATGAAAAAAGGTTGAAAAAACTTGAGATATTTTGCTTGGGAAAAAGAAGTCTTGTTATGTGGGGAGACATAAACACAGTTGCACAATTGCAAGGTTCCTCAGAGACTATCAAGTTCAAAGCATGAATTCTGTCTACCACATCCCCAACAATTAGTAACCTAGCTTATACTTTAGTATTTCCAATGATGAGGAACTTACTACCTCTTGATATAGTTCATTCCCTTTTTAAAAAACATTAATTATGAGTAAGTTCTTCTTCATAATAAGTATAGCTCTGCCTCCCTATACCATTTCAGCAACTGGTTCTAGTTCTGTCAAATGAAGTCAAGCAGAAAAAGTTTAATCCCTTTTCTTTGTGACAGCCCTTTAAAATATTTAAAGATGGCTAACATGCCATTCCCCTCCATCTTCTCTCCTGTAGGCTAAACATCCTTAATTTCTTCTATTGATTTTTACATGGCCTGGTTTCTTGTATTCAATTAATCTGTCAACAATCATACTTATTAAGTACCTATTTGTTCTAAATGCTAGGCATACAAAAAGTGGAACAGTTCCTCTTCTCAAGAAATTTACATTCTAACCCAAGAAATCTGTAAAATATGGATAATAATAGCGCTACCTCCTAATGTGAGAATCAAATGAGATAGATGAGAAATCATTTAGCACAGTGCTGGTACATAGCATTATATAAATATTATTGTTGTATTGTCATTGGCATTGTTGTTATTGTTGTTAAGAAACAGCACATATATATATGTAAGGATAAAAATATAAGATAATCTTAGCATGGAAGGTGCAAGCATCTGGGATGATCACGAAACAGGTGGCACTTAAGTGGATTCCAAGAGATGGAGGTGAGGAAGGAGTACATTTAATTATGGAAGATGGCCAATGCAAAAGCATGGAGATGGATGATGGAGTGATGTGTGTGTGAGAAATAGCTAGTAAGTTGGGATAGCCAGATTGTAGAGTATGTAGAGGGGAAATAATGTGTAAGAAATCATCACCATTCTAATCTCTTTCCTTTTCTGGTATTTCAGTTTGTCAAAGAGCCTTCTAAAATCTGGTACCCACATCTGGACGTAGTATATTAGATGTGAAATATCATCTTCTCCATTCTGGACTCTATACATCTGAAAATGTAGCCCAAAATTCTGCCAAAATTGACTTATACTATCCTTTTAGTCAACTTGACAAAAATACTGAGGTCAATCAGTTTGTCTTTTGTCCTTTCTATTCCTTCTCCTTGATGAAATTAGAATCTCAGAAAACTTTTTTTTCTATTCATATCTCCCCCTCCTGCACTTATACATTTTTAACTCAAGTATGGAATTTTGCTTTTTTCATATTAGATTTAATTTCCTTAGCTTTGGACCATTGTCTCAAATTATCAGAACCTTTGTAGTTCACAGTTCTGTTGTGTGTCATATCAGCTATCCCTTCTACCTCTGGGTCCACCACTATTCTGATGAGCATTTCATTGCTTCCTTTTAGTAAGCCCCTGATCAAAATATACAGTAGAGCCAGGCCAACAATAAAGCCCTGTGATATTCCATTAGATAATTCTCTCCAGATGGGAGTCAGAGAGTGATAATGGATGAATGGATTGGTCAGATGATTTTAATTGGTTAGACAGTTTTGATTGGTTGGTTCTGCTTCTTTGGGGGGGAGGGTCCTAAATCCCTTTCACTGTACTATCATACCCAACAGAAAAAATATTGGAAGCTTTCAGGCAGGAAGTGATTTTCATTTCTGTCATTTTAATGCCCCAAATAGCACAGAACCTTGTGTATAGGAATTTAACTAATGTGTGTTGAATTAAATTAAATTGTAGAGAGAATACTAATTTAGGATATAATAAATGGAACTTTGGATGTAGTAAGTACTTACTATGTACTTATCCATAAGATAAACATTCTTCTTCATTGTAGAGCCTAACATAGTGTCTTACTCAGAGCTGGAGTTCAATAAATATTTTGAATGATTGAGATTAACTTTATATAAAAGATTTCAACTCCATATAGATAAGAACTTTTTAATGATAAGGGCTTTCTAATAATGAGAAGTAATGAGCTCCCTATCACTAGAACTGTTAAAGGGGAATATTCAGTCAGTCAAGAAGCATTTATTAAGTGCTTATCTTATGTCAGGGACTGTATTAAAATCCGGGGATATAAACACAAACAAACAAACAACAAAAAAACCAGTTTCTTCCCTTGAGGACCTTGCATTCTAATAATACATAAAATGAGAGTTGGAAAGATGTGGCAAAAAGGAAATCAATTTATGGGGGAATGGTGGCCACATCCAGAGTATCAGGTTCATTGGTTTGGTCCTTTCTCCAAAACTGAAGTTCTGAGAATTTACCGATGGGAGAATGGGTCTGAAGGAGCCTAGTGAAGAGGCAGCTGAGGCATGGTGACTTCCTTTTATGGGTAAAATAGTAGTGATTCCTGAACTAGTTGAGAAGTTGACCTAAAATGAACCTTCTTGCTCATGAAATTTTATCACTGAATGATTCTTCAAAAGTGATTAGATGCTGGGCTATCGATACCCACTAACACTTTGAAGGGAAAAAATAAACAGAAAACCTTTTCTGGAAGATTTCAGTGAATTGGGAAAGTCATTCTTTATGAAAAGTTTCAAAGAATTATAGATTAAAACCCTGCAAGTTAATAGGGTCTTGGTAAGGTCATCTTGCTTTCTGTCTTAGAGTCTTCCTGTATTAAACTCTTCTAAATAACCCCTTATAGTTGCTTGTTCCTAAGTTTAATGGGAGCTTCTATATTTACACTGATTGATTAAATTGTCCAACATCTTTGAAATGAACATTTAAGAAAACATATTTCTATATATTATTCATGAAAAATGAGAATCTAATATTATCACATACTCTGAAGGTACAGCAGAAAATGTTGTTCTCTTTATTACAGAGAACATAACTTTTAAGTTCAGCTTGATTCAGGATCAGTATACTATCTTCCCACTACTATGAGATGGAGGAGGGGGGTGGGGGAAGGTGGGGGTGTCACTGTTTTGATGACAGTGATTCTGGGAAGATCACAAAGAGCTTACATCAGTCAAACATCTGAGGATAGCTAGTACAGTAGATCTAATAGATTGGGAGTTGCTTCTTAAGGATTTCAGGTGCTCTTCAGCTGGCCTGGGATGGCCCCTGCTTTTTTGGACTAAAAAGACACAGTCCTGACACTTCAATTCATCTTTTCAATGGGAAGATGGCCCAGTAAGATAAGATTTTGAATTTTAAACAGCCCATTTAAACTCAGGGATGGATACCAATACTGTGAAATCTCCAGGGCTACTCTCCAAACTCCCTTTGTGCATTAGAGAAGGAAGTCACAGAAATTTCCTTGAATCTTAGTAAAGTTGTAGATCTGGATTATCCCTACACTGTCTTGTATTCTAGATCTCTGCTATATCTATACTTCTCTCAAGAAACATTTCAGAATGACATCATGGAGGGCAACTCTGCTGTTTCACAAAATATACCTTGATGGGGGAGGCAGTTGTGGCAGAGTTGAGTGTAGCACACAATACTTGCTGTTTTCTGGTAGTCTTTATTTTGGCTACTAAGCAACTGCAACAATAACTTTTAATTCATTGAGAATATAGGAGAGACTTGAGGCAGAGAAATGTTGGTTAGTCATTATTTTACAAAACAGTTTTTATTGGGTGAAACCACCAATAATGGCAACTACTGCAGCAGTAAGTCATCAGCTAGCATCACCAGAAAATGAAGATGAATTGAATTACTTTGACAATAGCCATTAGCTAGCTTCCCGGTCAGGAAAACACATTTTCAGATCTGTTCTTGGTAAAGGGATTATTTGAAACTTATTAAGGAAAACTTTATCAGGGAATGAGAAAGGCATCAGCTCAAACATCTCTGATGACATCTTTAAGAGAGCTGGCCAATGCCACTAACCTGTCCATCCCGACATCCTTTCCCAGAAATCTACTCAGTGTGGGAGAAGTGAAATGTTCATATCACGATTAGAATCTTGAGTCTACAAGCTTATCTGTACTTGTTTCTTTTCCTTGTCTTTGGTTATAGAAGATTCTTACCTTATTATCCTCTAATTGTTGTAATCCCAACCTTTCATATTGCCACCTTTTCTCAAATTCCTATTGCTCTCAAGCTCATATCTTTCCCTCTACCATCTCTACTCTTCTCTTCCCTCATAGGATCATAGATTTAGAGCTATAATAGATCTCAGATGACATCAAATCCACTCTTCTCATTTTATAGCTAAGGAAACTGAAGCCCAGGGATGTTAAGTAACATCCAGGCAAGTGAGTATCAGGTAGGACTTGGGAGCCAGCACTCAACAATGTCCCTTTCTTCCTTCACTATTCTTTCTGGCATCTTGCTGTATTGTTAACTAATTCCTTTCATCCTAGATCCCTTCCTTGTATACTCTTTAAATATTCCAGTGGCATTGGTCAGTTTTTCCTTTCTCCTGCATGCAGATCAAGGAAGAGAAGTCAGTCTGTTCCTTGATCCTAATTGTCACCTTGAATCCCTTCTTTTACCACCATTACTCAGAACTTTTTACTCTATCCATCTATATAAACTTGTCCTGATCCCAGTTGCTGTCATTCTCTGCCTTCCAGGGCATTTCTCCTCCTTTTTCAATGAGTTCAATATCAGATTCCCAGTCTTTTTCTTTACCCCAACCCCTGCCCTCACCCTTGGCAACTTCAATGACATAGTAGATAGGAGACAGGCCTTGAATCCAGCAGGATCTGGATTCAAGACCTGAGGCTGACATACTAGCTGGATGATCATAGGTAAGTCATTTGAACTCTTGGTATCATAGACAACTCTCTAAGATGGTAAATTAGAGACAAGTTGCTTAATTTCTTTAATGGAGGGAGTTTCTGCATTTGCAGTGCCTTACATTGACAAAATGAGAGAAAGAGAGGGACTCTTTTTTGTTTTTTTTTCCTTCTTTCTCATTGTTCATTCTATTGGTTATAATCCTTTGCAACTTGACTAACATTTAATGTGAAGGTATTTGTAGAACCTATATCAGCTTGTATGCTGCCATAGGGGTGGGGAGGGGAGGAGAGGTAGGGAGAAAAAATTTGGAACTTAAAAGCTTGTGGGACTGAATGTTGTAAACTAAAAGTAAATAAACTAATAATTAAATAGAGAGACAGAGAGAGAGAGACAGAGAGAGAGACAGAGAGAGAGACAGAGAGAGAGAGAGAGAGAGAGAGAGAGAGAGAGAGAGAGAGAGAGAGAGAATACCTTTGAACAAATTTGAAGAAAAGAAAAGGTTAAGGATGAAAGACAGGGAATACCATAATGGATGGAGGAGATAGTGGTAATTTATTTATTTTATGTATGTGGAGAACTCTTTGAATACCCTGACATGCAAGTGTATCAACCTCCCAAACTCCCATAAACTTCAACTGTATTCTACCTCAGTCATCTACAGGGACAGTCACCCCTTTATTACATTTATTACACACATTACTTTATTACACACATTATTATCCCCAAAATATTCTACCTCCATGATCTTGAGTTCTAAAATTCCCCTCTAATCACAAATTCCTGTCCTTTCTTCTCTCCTGCTGTCTCATTCTTCCCCAAAATGCCCTTCCTTCTCAACAAGATCTCTAGCTCACTAATAAATAACCCCTCTCTGTTTTCCCAGATTATCACTTCTGATCTGGTCCCACTTTTCTTTCTTCACAGTCTGTTACTAACAGTTAATAACAGTAATAAGAGCTAATACTTATATAGCACTTACCATGGCAGCTAGGTGGCTCAGCAGATAGAAGATAGTTCCTGGAGTCAAATCTGGCCTTAGACACTCACTAGCTGTGTGACCATGGGCAAGCCACTTAACCTCTCTTTGCCTTAACCTACTGGAGGAGGAAATGGAAGCCCATGACAGTATTTTTGTCAAGAAAACCCCAGATGGGATCAGGAAGAGTCAGATATGGCTAAATGAGTAAACAACAACTACCATGAGTCAGGTATAGTATAAGCATTTTGCAATGATCTCATTTGATCCTTACAACAACTTTGCAATATGATTATCACCATCTTACAGATGAGGAAACTGAAGGCAAATAAAATTTAAGTCACTTTCCTAGAGTCACACAGTAAATAAGTGTTATAGGCAGGATTTAAACTCAGGTCTTCCTAATGCCAGGCCTGGTGCTCTATCCACTATACCACCTACCTGCCTAATTAGTTCATTTAATAAAGCCAAATCAATTGCTACCCTTCAATCCCTTGCTTCTTTTTCCTTTCCATCTTTGTATATCAAAGAAGCTTGCTTGGTTTTTAATCCGATTTTATCACATAGTTCTCTATACCTTTAGAATCTCATTGCATGATGTTCTTCAATGTATTGTGGAAATGCTTTATACCAGCTCTATAAGGAGGTTGTAAATGGGTGTACTGAATCATTGTATACTTTGGTAATTTTCTCAAGGTTAGGTAGTTTGAATAAAGATAATTGGGAGTTAAATTTAAGCCCCAGGTTTAGATTTGTGTTTCTTCCCTTATGCTTAGTGGGTGTATATGTATGTATGAATGTATGTACATATGTATATATGTATGTATATATGTGTTTATGTACATATATACACACATATATACATATATACTTCTATAGAAGATTAAATTAATGTGTATTATGCTATGAATTATATCTTATGTAATGCAAATAAGGAAAAAAACTGATTTCCCTCCCCCCCCCATATAGGCATATTTGTTCCATGGGTCACCACTGCCAAAAAAAAAATCATCATTTTGTGGCCAACCTTCTGGTGATGAAACTCTTCATAATTACTTAGGTTGGTTCAAGGAGATTGATGAAGGGTAAGGGAAAGGAAAGCAAGGAGCATTTACATAGTGCTGATTATGTGTCAGGCACTGTGCTAAGTGCTTTACAAATATTGTTTTATTTCATCCTCACAGAAACCCTGCAAGGCAGATACTGTCATCATCCACATTTGTTGAGGAAACTGAGGCAAACAGGTCAAGTGACTTGCCCATGGTCACAATCTAATAAGCATTTGAGGTTGATTTGAATCCAGGTCATCTTGATTCCAGGCTCAATATTCTATCCTCTGTGCCACTTGTCTGCCTTATTTTGAACATGAAATAGTCAAAATTATTAAAAACAAAACACACCAACCCTCAGTCCCATGCAGCACCTTTCTGATTCCATATTAATGGTGGTGGAAAGGAGTAGAAAGGGATAAGAGAACTGCCTAAAGATTAGTTTATATTGCAATATATATTGCGTATATGTATATATTATGCATATACACACAAATATTGATGTTTCATACTCTAAATGCATGATCCTGACCCAGTTACCAATAAGTTGACATGATATTAGAAGAACGGAACTACATTATGGTGCAGTACAAAGAATACTGCACTTGGAATTGAGATATTGGTTCAAATCAGTCTCAAACAATGACTATTTCCATGACCATGAACAAATAATTCAATTTCCTTAAAGCTGAGTTTCTTTATCTGTAAATCCAGGTTATACACCTCCTGGGATTATTATGAAGAAGGTGCTTTGTAAACATTGAAGTGCTATGTTAATGCAAACTATTCATATTGACATTTTTAGTGTAAGCAAAAACAAATCTGGAAAAGAATGTGCACTGGTTATGTAGCAGGAATGAGAGACAAAAGATGGGCATCAGGTGAGCCAGCTGGCATAGTGTATAGAGCACTAGCCCTGGAGTCAGGAGGACTTGAGTTCAAATCCAGTCTCAGATACTTGCTAGCCATGTGACCCCGGGTAAGTCACTTAATCCTCATTGTCTCAAAAAAAAAAAAAAGGCATCCCCAGTGCAACACCAGTATCCCTGAGAAAATAAAAAGAACCAGAGAAAGGCCTTCTTCAGTGAAAGCCTAGTTCTATTGAGGAGTTATGGAAAGAAATGGATGAGAATTATACCCAATAAGAAGGTATGAAAGGCTTATGTTCTGTACTAATGACCCTCTCAAGCTTGAGACCCCCCCCCCCACATGGGGTCTATAGTTTAAGAAGCACTGAAGGGGTCATGAGTGACCTATAGTTTAAGAAGCACTGAAGGGATCATGAGTGGAGAAAGTTTAGGAAGCCCCATTGATAACACATATACATCTAAGATGGTATGATGTAGTAGATAAAGCACTGAATGTGGAATCACAGAGGCCTAAGTCCAAATCCTGCTTTTCCATATATATATGTCCTGGAACAAGGTAATTCACTTCTCTGTCCCTTACTTTCCTCATCTGAAAGTCAAGGTGCAGCCAGAGTATACAAGGTGACCACAGAAGGGAAGGCATTAGCAGCTGGGCAAAAGGCCTCTCATAGGAGATGGCATTTGTGCTCACTGTTAAAGGAAATCAGGGAAGAGGTGTAGAAGGAAATGATTCCAGGAATGGGTGATGGCCATTACAAAGGTATGCAAGAAGAGAAATGCAGTGTCGTGTGTGAGGAACAATAAGTAAGCTCATTATGTTTAGAATGTGGTAATGTTTAATACTGAAAAGATAGGAGGAGACCAAGCAATAAAGAGCTTTGAATGCCAAATGGAGTTTGTTTATATTTGATCCTAGGGGTAAGAGAGAGCCATTGGAACTTATTCAGTAGAAGAGTGTCTGGTTTTAGCAAAATTACTTTGGCCACTAGGTAGGGGATGGATCAGAATAGGGAGCCACTTAAGGTAGAGAGAAACCAAGTAGGAGGCTATTGCTTCCTATGTGAGAGGTGATTCAGGGCATCTATATCTCTCCTCCACCATGGTAATGGTGGGAGAAAGAGGAGAGATATGCATGAGATATATTTCTATGAGATTTGGCAGCCAATAGGGAGTGAGGAATCATGGATAATACCAAGATTGTGAACCTGGGTAACTGTAAAGAAGACAGTGTCTTTAAAACTAAAATAATAGTAATAGGTAAGTTTAGAAGAGCAGTTTGTTAGGGGGAAATGGCAATGAGTTATATGTTGGACATGTTAAGGATATGTGTATGTAGCATTCAATTTATACTGTCCAATTGGCATCTGATGATGTGGCTCTGCTAGGTAGAATGCCAGACCCAGAGTCAAGAAGACTCATCTTCCTGAGTTCAAATCTGACCTCAGACACTTATTAGCTGTGGGACTCTGGGCAAGTTACTTAACCATGTTTGCCTAAGTTTCTTCGCCTATAAAATGATCTGGAGAAGAAAATGGCAAATAACTCCAATATCTTCACTAAGAAAACCTAAATCGTGTCACAAAGAGTCAAACATGACTGAAAAAAATGACTGAACAGATCTAGGTCTGTAGTTCAGGAGAGGGACTAAGACTGGATATATAGATCATATGCATGGAGAAGGCAATCAAACCCATAAGAACTGAGAAGGTCCCCAAATAAGAAGAGAGAGAGAGAGAGAGAGAGAGAGAGAGAGAGAGAGAGAGAGAGAGAGAGAGAGAGAATAGGGCTCAGGATAAAGCCATCAGTTATGGTAACAATTAATACATGTGACATGGATGGTGACCAAGTGAAGGAGGATGAGGAAAGTTCAGACAGGTAGTAGGAGAACCAAAAGTGTACAGTTCCATAAAAACACAGAAAAGAGAGAGTATCTAGGAGGAGAAAGTCAACAATGTCAATGCTGTAGAGAGGCCAAGAAGGATGCCGAGTGAGAAAAGACCATTCAATTTAGCAATTAAGAGATGATTAGTAACTTTAGAGAGAACATTTTTTATCAAATGATAAAGTTGGAAGCAAGATTGCAGAAGGTTTGAGAAGAGAGTGAATGAGAAAAGAAGTTATGAATATGGTCAGCTTTTTCAAGTTTAGAAGGGAAAGAGGAAGAAGGATGATAGTTAACTGGTACAGTAGGATCTAGAGAGGAATTTTTAAAAATGAGAGAGACTTAGATGTATTTGTGGGCATCTTGGAAAGCCCAAGCAAATAGGGAGAGATGGAAGATTAGAAAGAGAGGAAGAATGGTAGTGGGTGCAGTATATAAGAGAAGATGGAGGGAATGGTATCTAAGGTACACATAAAGAAAAATTTTACGGGGCAATTAGAAGGGACAGCTCTTCATCAGAGACTGAATTGAACAAGGAGATAGGAGATGATATTGGGGGATGTGAGAAGAGGATAAAGGGAGAAGAAGGAGCTTACAATGAATAACTAGAATAACTGTTTTTTTCATCTAGCATGGCAAAAGGGTGGGAAAGGAGGTGATAAGGGTGGCTTGAGGAGAGGTGAGAACATTTGGAACAATCTGCCAACTAAGTGTGGGCATCTCTTAAGATTTTATCATTTGCTCTCTTCCTTTTTCATGATCTTCACAACTCCTATGGGTTTGATTATTGCCTCTGTACACATGATGACCCAGTCTCTATCTCCAGTGCTAGACTCTCTTCTGAATTCTGATATGTGGTTACTCTGCTTATTGGACAATTCCACTTGGATGCCTCTTTGCTTCTAAAGAATGGGAAGATCCTTTTTCCCCCTTTTTAAAAATTAATTTATTAGTTTAGTTTTAGTTAACAAGATTCAATTCCATAGTTTCTTGACTTTCAAATTTCCTTTCCCTCCCTCCCCCCACCCCCCACAACAGCATATAGTCCAGTATAAGATCTGCAAATACTTTCATATTAGACATTAGTCCAATTACAAAGGCATATTGTACTAGGTGGGATGAAAAATGGTAAAGATGAAATAAAACCAAACAATGAAAAGAAAAAGATCAATTAGTTTGCTTCCATCGGGATTCAAGCTCAGTTCTTTCTAGTTATATCTCTGGATGTAGAATTTCTCTCCATCATGAGTCTTTTGGGATTGACTTATATCACTGCATTGCTGAAAAGAGTCCAGTCTGTCATAGCTGTTCATCACACATATGTTATGTCTGTGATTGTATACAAATTTCTCCTGATTCTACTCTTCTCACTCAGCATCAGTTTGTATAAGCCCCTCCAGGTAAATATGAAAACCATCTCCTCCTCATTTCTTATAGCACAATAATATTCCATTACATTCATATACCACAACTTGTTTAGCCATTCCCCAATTGATGGGCATCCCTTTAATTTCCAATTCTTTGCAACCACAAAAAGAGCTGCTATAAATATTTTTGTACATATGGGTCTTCCTCCCTCTTCTATGAACTCTTTGGGATATAACCCTAGAAGTGGTATTGCTGGGTCAAAGGGTATGAAATTATTTATAGCCCTTTGGGCATAATTCCAGATTGCTCTCCAGAATGGTTGGATAAGTTCACAACTCCACCAGTAATGCATTAGTGTTCCAATTTGCCCACATCCTCACCAACATTTGTCATTTTCTTGTTTTGTCATCTTAGCCAATCTGACTGGAGAGATGTGGTATCTCAGAGTTGTTTTGATTTGCATTTCTCTAATCAATGTTGATTTAGAGCATTTCTTCATATGCTTATAGATATCTTTAATTTCTTTCTCTGAAAATTGCCTGTTCATATTGTTTGACCATTTATCAATTGGGGAATGACTTGTATTCTTATAGATTTGACTCAATTCTCTGTATATTTTAGAAATGAGTCCTTTATCAGAGACATAGGTTTCTTTCTTTCCCAATTTCCCACCTCCCTCTTGATCTTGGTTACATTGACTTTGTTTGTACAGAAGCTTTTCAATTTAATGTAATCAAAATTATACATTTTGCATTTTACAATGCTCTCTAATTCTTGTTTGGTCCTAAAGTCTTCCCCTCTCCACAAATCTGACAGGTAAACTATTCCTTGCTTTCCCAGTGCTTACAGTATCATCCTTTATACCTAGATCATGCACCCAAGAATGGGAGATCCTTGAGGGCAGGGATTTTTTTTCTCTTTCTATCCCTGGTTCCTAGAACAATGCCCTGCACACATAAAGTATTCAATAGCTTTGTTGAATTGATTCTCTTTCTAGGTATAATTTGCAGAATAACTCAGATTCCCAAGCCAATCAAGGGCTTTATTTTACTGTTTCTGGTTGTGGAGTTTCTTTTTGGTCACAGAGACCTATCTATTTGGAGATGTGTCATTTTCCCTTTTAGTATTTAGTTTGCTTTTTTCCCTCAGCTCTCATTTTGAAACTTCCATCCTCTTATTTTTGTCTTTTTTTAGATTTGGTTTTGTTGTCAGCAGATGCTCTGGGACTGGAAACAAAAGACTAAGGAAAAAAAGAGAGAGAAACTGAGACAGAGGGAGAGGACTGAGATGGAAGAAAGATAAGTGAGGGTAAGAGTAAGTGAGGGAAAGAGGGAAAAGAGATAGAGAGAATAGTGTAGAGGTGGAAATATATAGCTGTTTAAGTCATTGCTTGTCTGAATGCAGCCAGACTCCAGCAGGAGGCTTAAGCATTTAGCAATGGCTTTTCTAAATAAAGTCTTCCCTTCCCACAGGCTATAAGCTGTTTCACTTTGACCAAAAATAAGTTCCTTTTCATTGCTAAGTCTGCTGAAGCATTCCCATTGTGTTACCTGATCTCTAAAAATACTCTTACACTCAACAAGACTTCATCATGTGCAATAACCAGACTTTACTTATTCTAAACTGGGGGCATGTAAAGAGCTAAATCAGTCCCAGGGAGGCATAGACTTCCCACTTATTTCTCTGTTTAGGAATCATCCCAAACTCTCAATGAATAAAAGGGACTAATATGTAATGAAATATAACTGTTTCAATTGTGCATGTTTGACTCGAGACATTAAATAAACTTGCAGGTGTTCAGATATAAATTATGACAGGCATCAGAAACCTACAGCAAATTCAGGATGTGATTTTAGTGGTACAAGGGCATCTATGCCCTAGGCTGAATTTCAAAGAAGACCAAGTTTGCTTTTGGTCATTTTGTATCAATCTTCAACCTCTCTTTCATCACTCCTATCTGATAGCCTGCATCTCATCCCTTGTCCCCCAAGCCACCAAGAAGTGCACACGCTTGTCCAGTCTATAATCCTCATCACATACTACCAACTTGCCAGTGGCTTTGCTAAGAGAAGACTGCCTTGAACACTAACTGCCCTGATAGCACATACATGCAAACAGACTCCATACTAGGATTCCACTCTCTAGGGAACACAGACAAACAAAACTCTATCTAGACCCAATGACCAAAACTCACGACCCAAGGAGAGAACATGAAACTCATATAACTGCAGAAGATGGGGTGGGTGACCCATTACTGCAAAGCTAGAATCCTCTTACAGCTCTGTTACACAATCACTATAAGCACTAATTCTGTCAATAGAATTGCTAATCTTATAAAGCTCTGTTTAATAGAGAAATTACCTGCCCATTTATCTGATGATAGGTATTGTGATAAGCCAAATGGATTCCATCCATTGCAGGTTTCATCTCTGAATATTAAGGCATTTTGTACTCCTGAAAAAAATCCACCTAAATCTTCTTTTAAAAAAATTACATCCCATTTCAAATTCTTTCAATATTTGATCTCCACATTTTAGTCCATATTTTCATATACATAGTATACATATATTATACATATATTTATAGACATAAACTTTGAATTGATTGCTTTATATCCATTTTGTCACTTCTGTCTACCTGAATCTATACAAACTAGTATTTTCATAATAGACTCCAAACCCTATTTTGTGTTTTCTTGGAGAGAGAGGCTTTTGGAGATAAAGGGAGAAATGTGAATTTGACTCATTGGCAGGCAGTCAGGAAGTTTTATTGGGAAAAAAAGCAATATGAATTGAGGATATAAATATGAAATATTGAGGTTCATACTCATGTTCAGAGTAGGCAGAGAAAATACTGCATTGAAACCTTGCAGTCATCTTCCTTCTAATTTTTCCTCAGTGCTTGATCAGGGCTGCCTTAATCCATCTTTCTCAATCCTTTTGATATCCATGGACATTATTCTCATATCTTCTATTCACTTTCCATGGTGTCCTTTTGACATAGACTATAAACACCACTCTTGGGCATCCCCTGGGTCATCAGCATATCCTGAAAGTCATTTATATGACCTCTCAGAGCAACCTTTTGAATTTTTTGTTTAAGCAAACAGAAATTGGAATATGATTTTGATAGCATTGTGCATATAGTTCTATCATCCCTTGATGGAGACTCTTTGAAATTAGTTTTCTCCTTGGAAAGAAAAAAATCTGTTACTTATTTATCCTCTAAGACTCTTGATTTTTCAGTCTGACTTCTTGTACTTTTCATATTCTAATCTCTCTTCCCCATCATTCTGTTGATATATCTCTCAGAGTAGCTGTCTCCGGCTTTGTTTCTGGTTCTTTTTTCAATTTAAATTATTTTGTGCCTGGAGAGTCTCAAAAAGCAGATGCAGTATCATATTAAACAGAAAAAAGTGGGTCTTAGTGAGGGGCCCACTACAAGTAGATGCCACAGCCCAGCAAAGATAAATCTGTCAAACCACTGGAACTGGTACTTAACTCAAGTTCTATGGAACCACCTGGCCTATTTCTGATCCTCTCATCACAAGGAAAGAGACTCCTGACTGTATCTTGATCTTCAGTTGTTATTTGACTCTATTTTCAGCTCCCTGGGGTCTGATTCCTACAAGGTAGAGTCCTGTCTCTTGGTTTTAGAAACTGTGTGATTGCTTTAGGAATAGCAGTGTCTCCCCCCATCGCCCCACCCTCCAGACACTAGACCTGCTTCCAGTCTGCCTCCTACAGCCACCACTGAGGGGAGAAATCATTGTGGAAAAGGGACCCACCGTCCTTATCACCACCACCAGGGGCCCAGGGAGTGATAGCACCCTATAGAATACCAGCCCTGCTTCCAACCCAGACTCTCAGCCATTGTTTAGGGATGTGGTTCCTGTGGACAAGGAGCCAGGCATCCCCACCAAATGGCAACCAACTGTCATTCACAGGACAGGCACTCCAACTTAATTGAAACAGCAAAAAAGCAGAGAAGAGAGAGATGGGAGGCAGCATGTGCTGCACAAGTCAAACCACCTTGACCACCATCTCCCCTCAGACTCTGATAGAGAGCCCAGGACTCTGACCTCAAAAACCTTGGAATAACAATGCTTGCAGCCCAGTGTCGGTACCCCTAAACTTGGGAAACAACTTCTGTGGAAATGCAGTTTGGCAACTGTTTTTACAGGTGCTGTAGTCACATCTTTTGAAGACCCCCAAAAGAAAATTCTTGTCATCAAAATCCAAGGCACTATCAAATGGTTCAGCATCAGACACTGTTATAATTTTTCAGTGGAAATGTCATTAAAGTAGAGACATTAAGATCTGCTTTGCTGCTGTTCCCTGAGAACCTGGGGCCATTTTTCCAACTGTTTTATAGCTGAAACTTTCCTTATGTGCTGTCTCCCCTATTAGAATATGAGCTCTATGAGAGGAGGGAGTATCTTTTCTATTTGTATCCTCAGTGCCTAGCACAGTGTTTTGCACCTAGTAAACTCTTATTTAATGCTTCATTGATTCCTTAACTGAAATAGTGAGCTCTACCTAATTTACCTTCTACCTCATCAGCAACAGTGGCAAGAGTTTATTAAGTGCTTCTTATATGCCCTGCATTGTGCTAAGACCTGGGAATATGTATAAAGGCAAAATCAGCTCCTGCCCTTAAGGAACTCACAGTCTAACTTGTGGGCAACTATGTATATGTAAAATAGGCAAAGTGTGATGAAGGGTAATGTCAAAGGGATGGTTTTTAATGGGGGCAGGAAGTTCTGCTGGACCCAGAAAGACCTTTTACAGGTTCTGTTGCTGTTTTGCCTATGCTTTTCCCCTTTACTACAAAGCCATTTTATTATCTTGGGGTAGAGACTACTCTTAGGTCTTCCTGGTTTTACATTTAACAAAATATGAGTTAAAAAAAAAAAACTAGATTGGGCAACCAGGAATGAATGTAGGTGACTCATGAACTCCTAGATCCTAGAACCAATAGTTTAATTCAGTTTACCTTCATCTTAGCTATAGCATTAGTTTGTTGTGGGGGGTACATGGTACATGGTCTCTCTCTCTCTCTCTCTCTCTCTCTCTCTCTCTCTCTCTCTCTCTCTCTCTCTCTCTTTCTCTCTCTCCCTTCCTCCCTCTCTCTGTCTCTCTCCTCTTTTCTCTTTTAATATGCTGCAGCTGTGTTCTGAGAAGTCTGAGGCCTTTCATTTGTTTTAATTTAAGTCTCCATTAATTTAAGTCTCCATTAATCACTGTCACTAATGCTTCTGTATTCTGCCCCAAGAGGAAACCTGGGAGACCATTCCAGTTATGGCTCCCCTTACAACAATCTTAGGAAGTAGGCAGTGCAGGTATTATTGTCTCCATTTTAAAGGTGAGGAGAAAGATTCAGAGAGGTTGTCACTTGCTCATGGTGGTCACAGTGTCAGAGTTAGACCTCAAACTCAGGTTTTTTTCTTAGTCTAGTGATGTATCCCTAACATCTTCTGACTTTATTGTTTAAAAAAATAGGAACAGTTTGATGTTTTCATGAATTAATCCTTGCTGATAGAAGCTTCCAGTCAGTCTTTGACATATCCTCCATACTTTAGTTTTTTTTCATTCTTATACTTGTATTAGAGACCTTTGTTTGACTTTAATAATTGGTTTCACATTTTCACCCTGTATTTTCTATATATTTTCCCAATTATTTTTCTGTACTGCTATATTTTAATTGCTAGAGCCACGAGATTGCCTTATCCCAGGCTTGCTACTTAGTTGCTCTGCCTAGAAGTAATTTAGGCTTTGAGAACCTCTGTGTCAGTTAGGGTAGGGAGGGAATTATGGTATTTTAGGGTGAATAGATGTTTACATGGAAATGGCTTTATATGAAAGCAGTTCAAATTACATGGAAATTGTTTTATATGAAATCTATTCAAATTACATTTGCAGCAACATTTGATACAGAATGAGTATTTTCAATCTCATGATAGGTATAAATAATATCTACTTTGTATGTACATATATGCATTATATACACATATATACTTACATATGTATGCATATATGTATGTGTGTTTGTATACATATATATATATACCACTTTAAGGATTGTAGAACATTTTATGTACATCAACTCATCTGATCCTCATGATAACCCTATGAAATAGGACAATTATTATCTTCATTTTATAAAAAAGGAAACAGAGGCTGGGAGAGTTTACATAATTTACCTAATACTGTATATAGCTGCTAAGTATTTAAGGTAGGATTTGAATTCAGATGTTCTTTTTACTGCTTTCAGTGCTCTATCTTCTTTACCACCTAGTTGCTTCAAAAAAGTAACAAATAAAGGGCCTCAGTGTTACTGTGACACTGTTAGCCCTAGATCAGTTTTGTATGCTTTTCTGTTACCTTGTATAGCCCTTGTGCCATTTGTCACCTCTAGGCACTTCACCAATCTCTCTCTCTCTCTCTCTCTGTCTCTCTCTCTCTGTCTCTCTCTTTGTCTCTGTCTCACTCTCTCTCTCTTTCTCTCTCTCTCAGTGTTTGAAGGGATATTGTAGGACATGTGGGAGAATACAAGAAGCACTTGAGACGTCAAAGACCATTTTATGTGCTTTGAGATTCTGGGAAGGCTATTTGTCCAACATAGTACTTCTTCTGTGCAATGAATCTGAAATTTCTTTAACAGAGAACAAACTATTTAATTCTGCAGAGGTAGAATTTAATATGCAAATACTCCTGGGAAAGTAACATCTGTTTAGCTATTTTATCTCATATGATTCTCACAATTGTCTTGAGAGTGAGGTATCCCCATTTTATGCATGAGGGAACTGAGGCTAAGAGAAGGTAGGTGATTTGTCCAGGGTCATGCACTTCATAAGTTTCAAAGATGAAATTTGAACCCAGGTCTTCCTGACTCCAAGCTCATCATTATATCCAGTTTGCCACCTAGCTGGATCTTTTATCAAGGTCAGGGAATAACCTGTATGAAAACATGGGTCTAATGCAAACTGTCAATTCATGCATTACTTAAAGAGGTTCCTAGAGCATCAACATAAGTGCCATGCCGAGGATCATACAGCTAGTATATGTTAAAAGCTGGACCTGAACCCAATCTTCCTGACACAAAGTCCTGCTCTCTAAACACTATGCCACACTGCCTGTCTACTATATTTTTAGCTAAAATAATTAATAAATAATAACAACAATGCCATTCCAATTGGAACAGAGCAGATAATGACTTAGAAAGGCACACAGATGAAAGGCTTTTCAAGCTTAGAAGATTTTTTTAGGGGGCGAGGGGTCCCTTTGACATCCATGTTGGCACCATGTGTGAGAACCTCTTGTCAGACTCACTTTGCTTTGGTACCATTGACAACACAAAGCTAAAAACTGAGCTGTCACTAGGGATCCGTGTGTCAGCCCCCATTCTTAGTCCCCAGGCTGGCTGCTATATAGCTAGCACAGTGGGAGGTAGTTGAGGACTTCTGAGTACCAATTTCATAATTTCAAAGCAGAGAAAAAGGATAGGGTTTTCTGGAGAAAGGTAGAGAACTCTATCCAGTATAAAAGTATAAGAAAATTATAAAAGTTTATGAAGAATCTTATACTTTTTTGAGGGAAAGAGAAGTGATGTCCTTCAAGCCAAAGGTAGAAACTGATGGTAGCTGGAACTGAGGGGCCAGGGGAGGTCTTCTCCTAGGACATTGCTTGTCTTCCAGAGGAATGGCTCAGAACATTTTCTTCTATTGATACCACATCCCCAGAACAATGATTCTTTCCTCTGAGAGCAGTCTACTTGCACTAATTAAAGTGAACAAGTAGAAAGAAAGAAAGAAAAATATAGCCATCTGAAAAGCATTCTTAATGCACTAGGCTTCCTCTCCTGGATGATTAGCATCCAGATTTTGGAATGGAAGTTGTGATGTAGTCCACAGGTTGTCTTTTCTTTAACACTATAATATGGAATATGGGAAGCAATCTAATTGCCTCATTTATCCTGGAAGTGAGAGCTAATGTAATATTAGCTTGCATTAAGAGAGATGCAGTATCCATGACTAGGGACGTGAGTCCCTCTGAACTCTTTTTCTGATCAGAACCTGTATGGAACATTGGGTTCAGTTCTGGATGCCACATTTGGGGAAGGACATTGATAAGTTGGAAAACTGTTGTGGCAGGTAGGTTGGGTAAAGGATAGAGCACTAGACATAGAGGCAGAAAGAATTAAATTCAAATTAATTAATTAAATTAAAATTCTGCCTCAGAAACTTAATTGATATGTGGCTCTGGGGAAGTCACTTAGCCACTCTTAGTAGCCTCAGTTCCCAAAAATTAAGGGCTTAAACTTGATACCCTCAAACATTCCTTCCAGTTCTAAATTTATGAACATATTTAAGAACAACAAACAAAACAAAACAACAAATAGGTTGTTGAAAGGCATTGAGATATGATGAAAAGAACTGGAGATGTTTAGCTTGAAGAAGGGAAGACTTAGGTGTTTGTGGATGGGTGGGCAAAAGGGGAAAGGACATAAGAGCAGAGGAAAAGGCATGTAAGGGTTTTTTGTTTTTAATTTGTTATTTCTTCATTTTAAACATTCAGTTTTTTAAAAAAAAATTGGAGTTTTGAATTCTCTCCCTTTCTCTCCTCCCACCCCCATCCATTGAGAAGGCAAGAAGTGTGATATCACATATATATGTGAAATCATGCAAAGCATATTTCCATATTAACTGTGTTGCAAAAAAGCAAGAAAAATAAAGAAAATGAAAAAAATCATGCCTCAGTTTGCAATCAAACTCCATCAGTTGTTGCTCTGAAACAGGGTATCATTTTTCACCTTATGTCCTTTGGAACTGTCTTATTTCATTATATTGCTGAGAATAGCTAAGACAATACAGCTGATTATCATACAGTATTGCTTTAACTGTGTACAATGTTCTCCTAGTTCTACTCACTTCACTTTGCATCAGTTCATATAAGTCTTCTCAAGATTTTTCTGAAACTATACTGCTTATCATATCTTAGAGCAGAATAGTATTCCATCACAATCATATAAAACAACTTATTTAGCTAGTCCCCAATTGATTGGCATTCCTGCAATTTCTGATTCTTTAAAAGAGCTACTATAAATAATTATTTTGCATACAGGACCTTTTCTTTTTTCTTTGATTTCTTTGGGATACAGACCTAGCAGTGATATTTCTGGGTGAAAGGGTAAACACAGTTTTTAGTTCTTTGGGCATACTTCCAAATTGTTCTCCAGATGGTTGGATCAGTTCTTAACTCCACCAACAGTGTATTAGTGTCTCAATTTTTCCATGTCTCCTCCAACATTTGTCACTTTCCTTTTCTATCATATTAGTCAATTTGATAAGTGGAGGTGGTACCTCAGAGTTGTTTTAATTTGTATCAATAGTGGTGTGGAGCATTTTAAAAACTATGACTGAATATAGCTTTGATTTCTTCATGTGAAAACTGCCTGTTCACATCCTTTCACCATTTATCAGAGTATGATTCATATCTGTTTTTGACTCACTTCTCTATATATTTGAGAAATGAGGCCATTGTCAGAGTAACTTGCTTAGATATTTTCCTCCAGTTTCCTGCTTTCCTTCTAAGCTTGGCTGCATTGGTTTTGTTTGTGCAAAAACTTTTAAATTTAATGTAATCAAAATTATCCATTTTTATTTTCCATGATCCTCTCTATCTCTTGTTTTGTTATAAATTCTTTCCTTATCCATAGATTTGACAGGTAAAATTTTCTATGCTCTTCTAATTTGCTTATGATATCACCCTTTATGTGTAAGTCATGTGCTCATTTGCCTGTAAGAATATGAAAGGTTACCACGTTGGAGATGTTTAGACATACTCTGCTTGTCCCCAGTAGGGAGTCCTAAGAGTAACTGGTAGATGTGAGCCTCAGGTAGAAGAGTCAAAGAGGTAATTAATTTTGGTATAAATAAAAACTTACATATAATTAGAGCTATCCAAAAGTGGAATGGGCTGCATTGTTAGGTAATGATGGCTTTGCTGTCACTGGAGGTTTTGAAGCAAACTGGATGACCTCTTGTTTAGTATGCTCTAGAGGAAAATTTCATTTATGGATAATTTGTATTGGATGGTGTCTGAATCTCCTTCAGACTCAAGAGATCTTGTGAATTGAATTAAACCCAAACAAATAGAGTAGGTGTGTGCATTGTTGGAGGGGTCGGGTTGAGGGTTATCTGTGAATTGGGAGCAGGATTCTTAGGTTCCACTGTCTTGACAGTCTTGCTTCTTTAAGAAGCAGCAGGGGTTTGGCAAGCATAGCAACTTTCCATAAGATGATGATGATCATGGTAAACTTTCAGTGGTGTCGAGGTTCCTATTACAATACACATTTTCCTTGGTTACTGCCACTTCAAGCTTATCATGACATAATGCCCACTTCAGTGTCTATTCATAGTTGCTCTCTGGCATGTTCTGATGGGTCTACTTTGGATATATCCATTGGACTGGACACTTCTATTCACTTATTCAACCCATGCCTAGAACTCTTTCCCTCCTTATTTCTACCTCACAGCTTCCCTGGCTTCTCTCAAGTTTCAGTTAAAACCCTTCCTTAGGCAAGAAGCCTTTCTTGGTCCTTTTCATCTTGGTACCTTCCCTCTGAGGTTATCTCTAATATTTCCTGTATATATTTTGTTTTTATATAGTTGTTCATGTCTTGTCTTCTCCATTAGACTGTGAGCCTCTTGTGAGAAGGGGAGGGGAAATTTTTTGCCTTTCTTTGTGTCCCCAGCACTTAGCACAATACCTAATACATAGTAAGCTCTTAAATGCTTTTTGACTTGACTTGACTTACTCTTTCTGTGATTTGATCCTCAGGTAATTTTTTGTGGGGGAAGGGTGACTCTAGCAGCTGATGGAATCCAGAAAGGCCTTATGTAGATAGCCTAGGCTGAGTCTTGTAGGACACCAGCTCTGCCTTGAGCATGCCCAGAGCAAAGACCTCTCTTTTGTTCTTTTGACTGTAGCTAAGTCATCAAGGCACTTTTACCCCCTCTTGGCCTTTGTCCCTGGGAACTGAATAGGGAAAAGGCAGGGCAGGTAGGCTGGTACTAGTCCCCTGGAAGTGGTAGGGTAGGCTACAGAGACTTTTCAATAAGGTAGAGCTCAAAGGAAAATGAACAAGTAGCAAGAAATAAAAATCTCCTTCTGAAAGACCTTCTTAATGCAAAGAAACCCACTGTTCTGTACTAGTTTCTCATGAATGAAGCTGTGGAGAGGTGTGGGGCAGCATATGGATGACAGGGACTGAAGGAGAGTACAGGAAGTAAGGAAGTTGAGACATTGGATGTGGGAAACTTTTGGGGAAAATTTGACAAGGAAAGGGATAAGCAGGATGAGACAGCTGAATGACCTAGGATGGTCAAAGTAAGGCTTTTCTTTTCTTTTTTTAAGGACTGAGGAAACTTGAGAATGTTTACAGACAGAAGGAAGGAGTCAGTAGAAAAGGCTGATGGTGCCGTCAGAGAGAAGGAAATGACAGCTAGAGCCAGGTCTTTAAGGAGTTATGAGAAGATGGGATGCAAATGTTTATACAAGGGTTCATGCAGAACTGGGGTTCTTGAACTTTTTTGTGTCATGGACCACTGTGGCAGTCTGATGAAGCCCATGAATGTCTTCTCAGAATAATGTTTCTGAATAATTGAAAGAAATACTGCATTTCAGTATTGGTTAGTGAAAATAAAGGTGTAATTTTCCCCTACTATTGAATTCAAGTTTACAGACTTCCTAAAACCCATCCAGAGTCCTTTTGGGAGAGTTTGTAGAGCCAAAACTAAAACCTTCTGATGTATAGGGATTAATTTTAGAAATAGGAATGGCTTATTTTCTGTGAGGGAAGGAGGCAAGAATGGATGATAATGATGAGAAGTTTTGAGGAATCAGAAGCTAACAAGGGATGATGGCCTCATTCTTCTTAGAAAAGTAGGAAGAAAATGGCTGATCATGCTGGGCATGATCACACCTGTACCTTAAACCCCTGGAAGATAGAAGATTCATACACTAAGAAGGGATTAGTCAGTGCCTCCTATCTTGAAACATTTTTAGTTATCCTCAGTCTTAAAAAAAATTTCCCTTGACCCAATCCATTTAGCTGTCCCATCCTCCATATCCCCTTTCTTCATAAACTTCCTGCCCCCCAGAGCTGTCTTAATCCCTAGAAGTCTATATTTTACCCCAACACTCCATACAACATTAACAGAAACTAGATAGTTGATCTCTGTGGTCTATTCTAATTCCAGGATTCTTTGGTTTTAATTATATTACTTAAATGTCAGGCATAATTCTGCTATTTTTGAAGTTATATTTTTCCCTATATTTCAGTAAAAGGAGTCATATGTCACATCACGAATGCCAGCTAAGTAGTCTTGTATAATATTATGTTATTACTTTTCCATCTGGGTTGAAAAATGGCTTATTGATATTCAAGCTGTGTATTTATGAAAATTCTTTATAAATGAGTTTGAGAGGTCCATAAGGATTTTTGTGGCAATTACAGTTTTAATCCATCAAACAGTTAATACTAAAGAACAGAAATAGACAAATGCAGTTATTGAATTCGGCCTCCGAACTTTAGTATCTAAGAAAATCTCATATACTATACAGTATAATTTTCTTCCAGTAATACTTGAATCTAGATGCACTTAAATAAAATTCAGTTTCTATTCCCTGGAGTTATTTATACTTTATTTAGAATCTAAGAGACTTCACTGTTAGAGAACCTATTTAAAAAAAAATTAATGCTCTAAGCTCTTTTGGATCAAATGGCTTCACAATTTCCCCAAAACTGATACCTGAGCTCCAGCCAAAATTGCCGCCTCTCTTAAAGGCACTCTAAGTAATATTTCCATGACAGTCTTGACTTTTTAACAGAATCACTCTTAACTGGAAAATCAATTTGTCATACAAGTACATATCTGACTTTGAGCTTTTATTATCTTAATCTGATGATAAAAAAGCACATCATGACTTGCTCCCTGACGGTCTCATCTTTTGCAATGGCTTACTCTGCAATTCTCCTGAGAGAGATTTGTGACAATTACAACTTGAATAAAAGAATGGAACCAATGTGTGAGTGAAGGGATGGGATGGGTTTCTAGGCCTGGTTTCATTGTGATCCTGTATTCCCAGTTACAGTTTCAAACCCATTTTCTGTTTTGCTTAATAAGGCCATTTATAATTTTACTGGTTTCTGTTTTACTTATTTTAGAAGTAATTAAATTTAAAATTGTCTCTGAAATACATAACAGATTGTACAAAATCATTTTGGCTTTCTCTTTTTTTGACCTGCTCCCTTGTGTTCAAAGTTATCCTTTGATGTTTTGTTAGTGAAGAACATGAATCTATTCCTACAACTTTGGTGAAATAGCAAACCATTTGCCGCTGAGTCTAATTTTGATTTCTTGTACATGACATGCATGTATTCCTTGAAATAAACTCATTTATTTGTCTAAACATAATATTTACTGACTTTTTCCAGTATTAAATCCCCTTTGCAGTGCACAAAATTTTCTTGGCATCTTTCACATAATAGTTGAAATGACCAAACACTGCTATGAAATCAATTACACTTTTGCACAAGTTGATATTTTTATTAGTCATAACAGCATCTTCATATATTTGAAAAGTAGTAATTCTATTTGTGCAAAACATTTATTCACATTTGCAGGTGTTATGTTTGCTTACTTATGGGGTCACACAGATTCTCAGATTCCTTTCCGTTAGCTGTAGCAGGCAGATTGGTAAATACTGGTCTCAAAATACTATTAAAATATCGAATACTAAATCTGGCTATTTGCTATTTTAATTAGCTTTAAAAACTGTTCCATTTTTCAGAGAATCTCAGTGTGCTTTCTTATGATACTATGTATGCTTTAAAACTATCAGAACACAATAGTTTCTTGCTCGAATGAGAAGTTACAGTATCTAAGCAGCTAGCAGCTAGGTGGCTCAGTGGATAGAGTGCTGGACCTGGAGTAAGGGATATCTAGTTCAAATCTAGCCTTAGATACTTACTAGCTGTGTGACCCTGGACACTTAATCCTGTTTGCCTCAGTTTTCTGATCTGTCAAATGAGCTGGGGAAGGAAATGGTAAACCATGCAGTATCTTTGCCAAGAAAATCCCAAATGGGATCACAAAGAATCAGACAGGACTGAAACAACTAAACAACAACAAGGTAACTGGAAGAATAGCATTTAATTCAAACTCTCCCCCACCCTTTAATAATCCCATAATACATTCCTTTTATTTCTCCCCCTATTTTTTCTAAATCTACTATCACAGACCTATGCACATTTTAGTTATTCTTTTCTTTTCTTTTTTTTTTTTTGGAGGGGGGAAGGCAGGGCAATTGGGGTTAAGTGACTTGCCTAAGGCCAGGTTTGAGCTCAGGTCCTCCTGACTCCAAGGCTAGTGCTCTATTCACTGTACCACCTAGCCTCCCCATTTTGGTTTTTCTAAGGAAGGAATATCCTTTTATAAGTCCCTCCCCCCCTTTTAATAAAAGCAACTAAAAGCTTATAGAATCATCTGGTAATGGGGCGGCTAGGTGGCGCAGTGAATAGAGCGCCGGCCCTGGAGTCAGAAGGACCTGAGTTCGGAGCCGGCCTCAGACACTTAATCCACACAAACAAACACCTAGCCGTGTAACCTTGGGCAAGTTACTTAACCCCAATTGCCCTAAAGGGGCGGCTAGGTGGCGCAGTGAGTAAGAGCGCCAGCCTCGGAGTTGGGATGACCCGAGATCAGATCCGGCCTCAGAAAATGAGCACCCATGCATAAATAATGACTAGCCGTGTAACCTTGAGCAAGTTACTTAACCCCAATTGCTTTAAAAAAAAAAAAAGAATCATCTGGTAATACTTCTGAAACATTTTGTGAGCTGTGAGAATGAACTAGAAAACACTTTTCCCATATCTTTTCCAGCCACTTGAATACTCAAATGATCCTATGAACTCATGGCTTTGGATATTTTCTCCAATGAAGTAACTTCCAACCATCCATGCCTTCCCATACTGGGGGATTGTTGTCCATGTCTTCCCATAAGTTTACTATGGAATCTATCTAATGAACAGAGTGCCTTCCTCTGTTTCTTCTGATACTTCACGATTATCAATGATATACTGTGACTATCCACTTGACATCATTTATGTTCATTACATTGCTGTTATCATCATCATCACCATCATCATGCTAGTACTTATACAACACTCTAAGGTTTGCAAAATGATTTACAAATGTTTCATTTTATCCTCATGACAACCCTAAGAGGTAGGTACTATTGTTATCTCCATTTAGACAGATAAGGAAACTGAGGCAAACAGAGGTTAAGTGACTTGCTCAGGGTCATAGAGTACCTGAGACCAAATGTGAACTTTACTCTTCCTAACTGCAAGTCAAACACTATCCACTGTACCATTCAGCTACCTGAATCATACATTTTCTTGTTAATATCATTTACTCATGTTCTGTGGAACTCCTCATTGAATTCATTGCATGTTGAAGTCCTTGTGCCTCTTTATGGCCTCTGTGTTTTATGCACAGAAACATTTAATTAGTGGTGATATTCTTTAGAAAAGTGATGGAAGTGTGAAGTAATATCTTAAAATGGAGATTCTTAGGAAACATAATCAATAGATGGTGGTAAATTCAAAAGGGTCAGTTTATTCTGCTAAGTTTGTGCTTTGTTGTTGTTCAATCATTTCAGTCATGTCTGACTCTTTGTGACCCTATTTGGGATTTTCTTGGCAGAGATACTGTAGTTGTTTGCCATTTCCATCTGCAGCTTATTTTGCATATGAAGAAACTGAAGGAAACAGGGTTAAATGACTTGCCCAGGGTCACATAGTTAGTAAGTATTTGAGGCCAGATTTGAAGTCAGGAAGATGAGTCTTCCTGACTCCAGGCCTGGCACTCTATTCACTCCACCACCTAGCTTCAAATCTATGCTTGCCTTGATGTAATGAACTGCCTACAACTTCCCTGTGCTATGAAAGACAGTGTGGCATATTAAAAAGACTATGGAACAGGAAGACCATTATGGACTTGGAAACAGATTTCACTGGTTGGGGTCTCAGATTTGATACTTTCTAGGTATGTGCATGTGAGAAAGGCTTAGTTTACTTAACTCTGAAATGGGAATAATAATATTTGTACTATTGCAAGGGAAGTGCCTTGTAAGCATTAAAGTACTGGTATAAATGAAAATCAGTTATCACTGGTGCTTTCTCACTCCTCTTATGAGAATTCATTATCTTGCTTCTTCTGAGGGCATTGCCAGCTTTCCAGGCATTCAGGATTGTAATTTCAGGATTATTCCTGATTTTTCTCTCTTTCACAGCTCCTATGTAATTGGTTGTCAAGTCTTGTTGATCCTATCCCTATATCATCTCCTGGTCTTTCCCTTTCTTTCTCCTCTTACTTTACATCACTTCATGCCTGAGCTACAGTAATAAGTTTCTTAATTGGTTTCTCTGCTTTCCTTTTCTCCTATTTCTAATCTACCCTTTACAACTTCCAAAATAATCTTCCTGAGGGACAGACTTTGATCACATTATCCCTTTGTATAAAAACCTTTAGAAGTTCTCCAAATAGTCTAGGATAAAAATTCCTTAGACCAGCAATTAAGGGCCTCTGTGGTTTGGCTCCCATATATCTTTTCCACCTTATTTAATAAGAATCCATTTAAAGAACTCTACATTCTAGTCAAACAGATTACTAACTTTTACTTGAATTTAACATTCTATCTCCCAGATGTTTATATTCCTATAAACTAACTAGCATGAACTCCCTTCTCATCTCTCCCTCTTAGAATCTTAGTCTTCCTTCAAGCTTCAGTACATTTGTTGCTTTCTCCATGAAGTCTTCTTTGACTCTCCATAGCTGTTAATGGTTTTTCCCCTTTATCTTTGTACTAGCCTTATGTACCTATTTTATACAAGGATCCAATTATGATTAAATGAGATAATATATATGTAAAGCACTTTGAAAACTTTAAATCATAAAAAGGATAGTCATCATCATCATCATTATCATCATCATCAGTAGCAGAAAATATGAGGGAAGGGGCTATTTCATTTATGGCTTTGTATTTCTAGCACCTAGGATAGTGCCTTATACATAGTAGTCCCTTAATTTTGGTTGAACTGAATTTTCTTGAATTAAAGTAAGGCTAAAACAGGACGACAGCCCAAGATCTGGATTTAAATAGACCTGAGTTCAATACTGGCACCAGACTTTTAATAGCTGTGTGACTAGACAAGTCTCTTCACAATTGTCTTTCTCAGTCAAATGATGATAACAGTAATGCCTATCTCACAGGATTGTGTGAGGATCAAATATGATGATATTTATAAAGTTCTTTATAAAACTGAAAGCATTCTCACTATCATCATCATCATCATCATTACTAAATAAACTGATGACAGCAGCCATGGCTTAGCTACCCTTTCACTATCTTATTCTAGTTCTTAACATAAGTTTTAAAATTTACTTCACATGATGGATATCACAATACCTCTGGTTTTCTGCTCCTTTTGCTCCTTAAAAAAAAAAAAAACAGTAAATTAGGAAACTAAGTCTTGTGATGGAGATTAATGAACCCAGGGTTAACTTTTTGTGCAAACAATAGAAACTAGGATGGAATAAAATTTTAAAACCCTCAGCTAGTGCTGTTCTAGCCATTTTATCTTATCCCTTCCTTCTGAGACCCCATTGGTTAGCACCCCTACAGCACTGTTAATGTTTTACAAACTATGTTTTGAAACATGTCACTAATCACAGTAAGTTTTCTGACTACAAAATAGATTGAGACAATAAAAGTTCTTTCTCTAAGACTATTGGACACTTCAACTGAATGAACACACAAATTGTGAACTCTATGGAGCTACCACTAACCTTATCTCATTTTAAAAAAACATTTTAGTAAAATTTTTACTAAATTGGTAGATCAGGGAAAGTTCTAGAAATACCTTACCTATATTTTTAGCAAAACATTTGGTAAGCATCTCATGATTCTTAAGGAAAAGATGGAAAATCTTTACCAGGCAGTAGTACTTTTAGGTAGAACCAGAATCGAATGAATTATAATCAAAGAAAAGTCATTACTAGCTGACTGTCAGCTCAGTGGGAGGTTTCCCTTGTAATACTCCACGGATCCATGTGTGGCCTTATGCTGTTTATCATTTTTGTCGGTGACTTAGATAAAAGCATAGGTGGCCTGCTTTCTTGCCAAATAATAAAAAGCTGAGAAGGGTAGCAAATTCAACGAATGACAGAGTTGAGAATGAAAATGAAAATGACCTTGACAGGCTGAATCCAATCAGATGGAATTTAATAGAGATAAATGGGAGTCATTTCACTTGGATTTAGAAAAAAGATAAACTTGACAAATACAAGATGGGAAGGTGTAACTGGACAGAATTTCTCTGAAAAAATAATGTCTGGGGTTTTATTGACTCCCAAGAGCAAAATGAGTCAGCTGTATGTTATGGCAAAAAAAGAAGGCTGATATGATCTTTAGTGTTTATTAAAAGATGTAGAGAACCAAGAACAAGGAGATGGAGAACCCCACTGTGTTCTCCCATGGTCAGACCACACCTAAGGTACTGTATTCAGCATAGTCTAGATAAACTGGAGAACATAGAGAAGAGGGTAATGAGAACGGTGAAGGAAACTGACTCCAGAACACAGAATTAGGAAGAGTGGTAGACATTGCAGTGGGACGGCGGGGTGGGGGTGGTGGGGGGTGGTGGTGGTGGTGGTGGTAATTTAGGCTTGATTTAATGAAGAACTTCCTAACAATTAGAACTATCTAAAAATGAAATGAGCTGACTTGGGAGGTGGTGAGTTTCCCACCAATGTGGGTCCTTAAGCAATAAAGGATTCTTAGATTTGTTGTACAAGGGATTCTTTGTCAGGTACATGTTAGAGTAGGTGATTCCTAGAACTTCTTCAAGTTTTGAAATTTGTTAGTTCTGTGGTTCTACACTTACAAGTACTGAGGGATAGAATCATGTAATTTAAATAACTAAAGAGTTGCAGTTCTGTGTAAAAGTTATTTGTAAAGCAGATTCTCTCTGTGAAGCCTAAGTTTTTCATTGATTTCTATTATTAAGTTAGATATGATTTCCTACTGAAAAAGTTTGGACTTCAAGATATAATGCAAACATGCTGAAAAATTGAGCAAAGATTTTTTTAAATCATCCATTTAAATATACTTATTGTTCAGTCATTTTCAGTCATACCTGACTCTGTGACCTCATTTGGGGTTTTCTTGGTAAAGGTATTTTTGCCTTTCCTTCTTTAGTTCATTTTACTGATGAAGATACTGAGGCAAGTAAGGTGAAGGGACTTGCCCAGGATGACTCTGCTAGTAAATGTCTGAGGCTGGATTTGAAGATTCGTCTTCCTGCCTTCAGGCCAGATACTCTCTCCACTATGGCACCCAGTCACCATTTAAATAAAAATACTATGTTAAAAATAAATATTAATAATATTTAGGACCATAGACTTTAGAAAGGATCTTAGAAGTAATCTAATCTAACATCCTCATTTTAAAGATTGGGAAAGTGAGGTGAAAAGTTGTGTCTTGCTCAAGGTCATACCAGAGTCTGTCTCATTGATTAGCCATCAATAGATCCCCAATTGAGCCCTACTTGGTCATTGTGTAGGCCTAGATGACTCAGAGTAAATGTAAATAGCAATTGTTTCTGTTTTGGCTAGAAACCCTGAGGGTCCTCCCCTCCCAGATTAATACATACATATATATATATATATATATATATGTATGTATATTTTTTCTTCTTCTTCTTCTTCTCCTCCTCCTCCTTCTCCTCCTCCTCCTCTTCCTTCTCCTTCTTCTTCTTCTGACTAGGTAAAAGAAGCCATTCTCTGCTTCATTTCCTACCTAGCCTTAATCAGGGAATAGGCATTGCCTCAGTAAAACTGAGACCTATTAAAGACCTTAGCTTAAAAAACCCAAGGTCTTCCACTGCATCCTGGGCCATCACCAGTCCTCCTGATCTATGTCTGGTCAGGTGGCTCCAGAGGAGAAAGTGACTTTGAGCAGCCCTTGCTCACTTAAATCCAATTCACATGTGTGTCAAGGTATCATCTCCCTAATTTCATGGTCCTCTATGAGAAAGGACAAAGAATAGCAACAACAGCAGAGACAGGATTTGAACTCAGGTTCTCTAAGGACAAATCTAATATTTCTTCCACCACAACACACTGAGCTATTATATACAATTTGGTGAGGCGTGCCAAGACAGAGGATATTGTGGTTACAGTGGGATACAAAAGGAAGACTTTAGGATTATTTGACTCATCCTGAGTCTGGCATCAAGTTGCTTTGAGTTCTATTACAAACAAAAACAGCAGCAAAAGCAGAAAAGAAGGGAATAGGAGGTTGTTTTGTTTTGTTTTGTTTTGTTTCTTTCTTATATTCTTAACTCCTGCATTTCTTTGAGGCCTTTCTCTATGGTCAAATAGTGAAAAAGTTGTCCCAAGTAAACTTTAGGCCAGTTTCTGATAATCTTGTTTGTCTATGCCCTTCCTCTATAAAATTGGGAGATATTAGCTTGGGAGGACTGTTGGCTAAAAACCCAATATTGATCCCAATATTTTCCCATTTTGGAAAGTCAGGAGCTGAGTAAGGGATGGAAGTTTGGGTCTCATTCTGATGCCTTTTACAGTCGGTTAGCTACTTATCACTTACAGATCTGTAATGAATATTTAATCTGGTTCCTGACTATGGGTGCATATCAAAGGATAAATGGATTAGTGAGAGATAAAAACAAACCAGGAGGAGACCATGGAGGAAAATACTGAGCTAATTCTAAAATCTGTAAATGGTAATATAAATGAACATTTGTAGAATTGAGGAGAGCCAGCCCTTTTGCTAGTTGTCTTCCCATGCCCAGAAGGCCTTCTCTCACTAATTTTGCCTCCTGACTTCTTTCAAACTTCAGCTTAAATTTGATCTTTCTTAGGAGAACTTTACCAGGGTTCTTCCCTCTCTTCCCTTCGCTTCTGCTCTCTCTCCAGTGCTGCTAGAGCTAAGACTTTAAATCACAGGGCAGATGTCCACCTGCATTGTTTGAAGGAGTTTATTTTCCAAATATTCTCTGCACTAATGAAATCACAAGTTCTATTCCACCCAAATAGAAAATTCAAGTCCAGAAGTGACCCAAGACTTTTTTAATGCTATAAGGTATAATGTTAAAGGGATATAATATCTTCCCCACCCATTAATAGGCCTCACTTGGAGTCCATTAAGGGAAGCTTGCTTAGGGGAGGTTTGCTTGTAGGAAGGCTTTCATACCTTTTGCTAATTTCTAATTAGGCACTGAGTCATGAGGGTTGTGATGACCTCTAGCCCTGAGAAGTGTATATATACTCTGAGTTGGTATTTTGCTTTGGGGGCTCACTTATGAGAAAGATCTTGTGATTCCCTGGTTGAGATTCTGAGTGGCCCTTTGCTCAGAGCTCCCCAACTGCTCAAATGTAAAGGCTTTCTTGATCCAGGGAGGTATGTAAAGTGTATAGTTGATTCAGGCAGTCAGAGCCCTGTCTGTTGGTCTTTATTTCTCTGCTTGTATTTTCTTTGAAGTTCAGGGTGCTAACTTTCCCCCCAAACTAATGAATGTAATTTTAAAAAGATTATTGGGGCAGCTAGGTGGCACAGTGAGTAGAGCATTGGCCCTGGAGTCAGAAGGACCTGAGTTCGGATCTGGCCTCAGACACTTAATGCACACACAAACAAAAACCTAGCCGTGTGACCTTGGGCAAGTTACTTAACCCCAATTTCCCTCCAAAAAAAAAAAAAAGATTGTTGACCTCTTAAACATCTATCTTTCCTAGTAAAGCAGGTCTAAGTATCTGTGCTAGCAGCCATCCTGTGTATACCAGTGTGGTTGCTATTACATAAGAGTAAGACAAAACTGTGGTACATCTAGTAGACCTTTGAATATGGGACCAGTGGCAGACCAGGAATTCAGTTCTGTAATAATATTAAGCACCTGCTATGGACCAAGTATTGTCCTATGTGCTAGAGATACAAAGATGAAAAATGACATATGTTCCTGACCTTAAGTAGTTTATAGTCTCCAAAGTAGGTGGCACACTGGATAGAGTGCTAGGCCTGGTATCAGGAACATTTATCTTCCTGAGTTCAAATTTGGCTTCAGACATGTTCTAGCTGTGTGACCCTAGGAAAGTCACTTAACCCTGTTAAAAGTCAGTTTTCTCATCTGCAAAATAATCTGGAGAAGGAAAGGGCAAACCACTCCAGTATCTTTGGCAAGAAAGTCACAAATGGGATCACAGAAAGTTGGACATGACTGAAAACAACAGAACGACAACAAAATATCTACAAAGGCAGGAAAATGTATGCTGCTACGTATAATACATGATTGATGATGATAGGGACAAAAGGAAAATCTGGACAGAGTTCCTTAGGAAGGATTGAAGTAGAGCATACTATAAACTCAGAAAATCTGGAAAGTTTTCTTGGAAGAGCTTGCATCTGAGCTGAGCCTTGAAGGAAGAGAAAGATTTTGATAGGTAGAAATGAGAAAAGAATATCTAGCTATCTAAAAATATACACAATACACATCTATATATAGAACTATACACACATGCATATATACACATATAAGTAAATGTATATATGCATGTGTGTATATGTATATACATATATAATTTTTGTACATATAATTATATTTATGTAGGTCCTACCTTACTCCACCTCAATCCCTAATCCCTGAAATATGTGGTCAAAGAAGGAGAGAAAGGACCCATACATACAGAAATATTTATAGTAGTTATTTTTGTGATGTCCAAGAACTAAAAGATAAGAGGATGCCTATTAATTGGGGGACAGCTGAGGAAATTATGGTATATGAATATAATGTAATACTATTGTGTTATAAGAGAAAAGGGGTGGTTTCAGGGACTACATGTATGAAGTAATGCAGAGTGAAGTTAATATTGCCAGGGGAATGGTTTATACAATAATGACAACCATGTAAAGAAAAGCAATTTTGAAGGAATTAAAAATTTTGATCACAGTAAAGATCAACCATAATTCCAAAGGACCAATAATGAAGCATGATATCTACCTCTTTGCAGAAAAGTGATGGATTCAAGATGCAGAAAAACAAATGGACATGGCCAATATGGGAATTTGTGTTATTTGTTTATGCATATTTATTATGAGTTTCTTTTATTTCTTTTACTTTTTTTTAAGTTTTTTGGTTTGGGGAGAGCTGGTATAGGGAGAGGGATCATATTCAAAAGTAAAATTAAGAAAAGAGAAGAAAGGCTATAAGGAATCTCAATCAGGATGACTTTGAAAGTTATGTGCTCAATTTATTATATACTTAAAAAGAAAATCAAGATCTACATAATAAAGATTTTTATTGTAGTGTACAAGTCCTTTCTGTTCTATAATGTATAGGGAAATATTTGTTTTAGTTGGCATTTGTGAAGTTCAGAATAAAAAGTACACACACATACACACGATTACAATACCAACAACAACAAAAATCTCAGCTGCTAGAGTTGTTTAATGCATAGAAACAAAAAATGGTTGTGGACATAAAGGTATAAAAGCAAATATCAGCAATACTATTTAAAATAGCTATTGCCTATCCAGATACATGGAAAGGGGAGTGATTTTTAAATAAGGAGGGACATGATTTGCATGTGATTTTCAAGATAGTTTTTGTGGGTTTTTTTTTACATTTATCAACTTTTCTGTTGTTTCATATTTTGGGATTGATCAATTTTGCTTCCAGGAGAAGAAAGACAATGTAGCTTTTATACTCTATATTCCTTGTTCATATCTTTCCAAAAGATTAGAGGTGTTTGGGGAGCTGAATAGTCTTATACCCCCTAGAAAGGGAGATAGGAAGATGTCAGAGGACATAAGGGAAAAGAATGAGAAGCAGTTGTATAGCCCAGAGGATCAGATGCTAACTAACTTTCCTTCCTCTATTTCAGCTGATAGCAAAGCATTGACTGCTCAGTTAATTTAAACTTTTTAGCTTCCTTTGAAACAGAAAAAGTGCAGAGTATCGTAATAGGCAGAGAGCTGGCCATAGAACAAGAAAGACCAAAGTTCAAGTCTTGCCAATGATAGTGTGTGACAATGGGCAAGTCACCTACCCTCTCTGTGTTCTAGAGACAACTCTCTGAGACTGTAAGTTGCAGGGAAGTCATGTGCAGATATACTCACGTGCCCTTACTCAATGAACTCCAGAGGTTTCCTCTTGCTTCCAGGAACAAATACAAAATGCTCTGTTAGGGATTCAAAGCCCTTCATAACCTAGTCACCTCCAACCTTTTCAATCTTCTTACACCTTACTTCTTGTCACTTTTCAATCCAGTGACACTGGCCTCCTGACTGTTCCAGAAACAAAACACTCCATCTCTCAACTCTGGGCATTCTCTGGCTGAATCCCATGCTTTGCATCCTCTCTTTCCTCAGCCCTAACTACTGACACCCCACCTTCCTTAGGTCCCAGCTAAAATCCCATCTTTTACAGGAAGCCTTCCCCATTCCTTCTTAATTCTAATGTATTCCCTCTGTTAATTATATCCTATTTATGCTGAATATAGCCTGTTTTGTATATATTTGTTTGTATGTTGTCTCTCCCATTAGATTTGAAACCCCTTGAAGGCAGAGACTATCTTTTGCTTCTTTTTGTATCCCTAGAATTTAGCACAATGGTTGGCAAATAGTAGGTGTTTAATAAGTGTTTATTGACTGGTTGAACCCAGTAGAGGAAGTTCCTCACTTGGAACTCCCAATGCCAATAAAATCACAGGGCTAGCCCCTGTCTCTTTAAAGAAAGATAAGAGGTAAGAGCAATGTCAACTACTAACGGCATTTTCTAATAAATAAGCACAAATAAACAGGAAAAAACTCTGTGAGAAAGCAGATTTATCAATTTTTTTTCCCACCATAAAGAAAAAGGAATGGTTCACTGGGGGAAGGTGTGGGGAAATAAAAGAGTGAACACAGCAGTTTATAATTCTTATTCCTGTACCATCCTACACAAGAAATAAATGGATGTCGTGGCTTAAGCTAAAATATCTTAGATTTAGTGTTTAAAGGGCATGACATTGTCACGTACTGAGTAGAGAACTATCTGAACTTGGCCTTTGTTTTCCAGCCAGAACCATTTAAGAAAGCTGTTGTCAGTAGACATAATACCTATAGCTGGTTCTTGTATATTATTCTAGACTAATGTAAATACAATATGAATTATAGTTTGGTGGTGGGAGTAGAGAACACAAAATTAAGGAAAGGCACAGTCCAGCATGAAATAGAAATATATGTATAGTTAATATGTTACATATTATTTATAAAAGGTATATATTTAAAACCATTTCTTAAGAATTGGAATTGGTCCAAAGTAGAATGAGCTAATTTCAGACACAGCAAGTACCCCATCACTGAAGACTTTTAAATTGAGATTGGATGCCCACTGATGAAGGATATGGTAGGGGAGAACCTCTGAGGTCTCTTCCTGTTCTTGAGATCGTAGGATAGATTTCTTGAGGAATAGATTATATGAGTACTAAATATCATCTAAAAATATTTTCTGTAATGACAAAACTCTGGCAGACATTTTCCAGTTTGAGTAGAATGAGAGGCTAATAGCTCACTGGAAAAAGAATTGAGGAAGAGTCGCTATAATGTTTTAGTTTTGTGAGAAAATGTTAGCCTGGGATTTTCTAGTGAAAGGGAAAGGGGTGGAAGGCATGGAGACTACAGAAAAAAAAGATGTACTTTAAAGCTAAACAGAACTAGAGAAGGTCATTTAGTAGACCAAATTAAGATGTATAATTTAGTGTGTGGCTCCCACAGAGCTGTTAGATTGCAGTAAAAACATGGTGAGGCAATGCGGCTTGAATTAGTTGGACGAGCTCAGCACAGAATTGTAGCCACTGTGTATTTTTGTCCTCTGAATTGGTTTTCTTTTTGTTTTTCTTTTTTCTCTTAAGACTGTGATTTCTTTCTCCTTTTTAGTCTTCCATGCGGAAAATATGTGTGGTGACTCAGTTAAGAACTCTGACTTTCTAATGGGTTGTGTGAGAGAGAGGTTGGTCCTGGTTTATAAGCATCTTTTTTTTTTTTTGTATGTGTCTTCCAGCAGGGCCCTGGCAGAAGGTTGGAGACCATTTGCTTAGGGCAGAGATAGCTATTTTGCTTTTGTGAGGAAGAGCTTTGTAAGATTTCTTGGCCATCTAGGAGATGTGACCAGATATTATTCTGAGTTAGCAGGTTGGAAACTTATGACTTAGTTTTCTTCCTCAGTTCATGAGGGATTTGAAAATTGATGACACAAGTGTTGTGTTTGGGCAAGCTCAAAATCTGGCAGAGATGCTGGACTGCTGAGCAAATCCTCATTGCCTTTTCTTTGGTTTAGAGAACTGTTTGGGGGAAAGTTGTGGACTTGGATTAAAGCATTGGGTACACTGCCATGTACCCAGTGGGAATTCAATACATATTCATTAATGATGGTGGAAGGAGTGAGTGCCACCACAGTGTGGGTATTTTAAAGCTTGAGATAGGGGAGGGGAGGTAGGTGGACTTAAAGAAAAATAGTTTGAACATGACTTTCTGGGTTAACCCAACTTAAATCGTTTGGATCCTAGATGCTTCGATGCATACATAGACAATTCTAAAACCTATTTCAGGACCACAAAACAAACACTCTTATTTTCCTTCCCAGCCTCCCTCAGAGATTCTCACATTGTTTTTAAATGTAGGCAAAAATGAGACAAAACTCAGATGACTAAATAGTGTGTATTCTACCTTGCATTACATTGTCTGGTTTCATGTGAAAGGGGCTATGAATTGGTTCAAATTCACTTCCATCATCTGGTGCACTTTTTTCTTTTATCCCTTCATTTAGAATGTGTAATAATGGCTTCTCCTTAGAAGGCCTTGTTGAAAGAAAAATACCTAGAGAAGGGTGTTAAGCTATTCCTGTCTTCTTACAATGCCGTAAGAAGCTCAGAACATGTCATGAGTCTCCGTTCTAATTAGCAATTAGAATCTGGTCTTCCAAAGTCTTCTAACAGGCTATTCATGTCAGAATTCTGATGCAAGCCTTCATCTTCCTGCAATATTGGCTGCATGTCCTGCCAACCTCTGAAACTGTTGCTAAGGCAAGCAACGCTCTACCTTTGTAGCTTGTGTTGGCTGATCTCATTTATATACACCTGGTTTGGTCCCTAATTTGTGGGCTTTTCATCTCGTGATGCAGATAAGAGTACTCTTCTAGATTGTCCTGTTTGTGGAGCCTGCAGATAGGGAATGTTTTCCAAATAAAAGCACACATAAGATGATATCATTGGCCCCTGGGAATTAATTTCTTGGAGGCTTTTGATGTAGGAGCTCTGACTTTGTTGTCTTCTTCTGGTTGTATGTTTTGATCTTCTTTGTCACCAAAGTAAGATTCTATAGTCTGACTCTTTTTATGCTGTTTACTCATCTTCTCAGGCAAATACTTGACTTTCTAACTCCCTGTCAAGGCAGGACTTTGCTTCCAGTGGGGGTGGGGGTGGAGGTGGGTGTACTGTCTCAGGTTTCTGGGGTTTTTTGCCATCAGCTGGATCCCCTACTATCTGTGGGCCCATTGGAAGCAGCCACTGCTGTTGCTGCTGTTACCACCACCACCTTCCCAGACCACAGGCTTCTCTTTCACCCAGGTCCCACAAAGGTCCCTCACTGACCTTCCATGCTGTTCTCAGCATTTGTGGGTTGAGAAGCCTGGAAATCACCACCATTGCCAGCTATTCAGTTCCCTGAGGCCTCCTCAGGCCTGGTCTGTGCCCCGTGCAGCCCATGTCGGACTGAGCTCCGCTCACAGCCAGGTTCAATATACTCTCTCTGTTGGCCTTCCAAGTTTTCTTGGGCTGGAGATATATTTCACTCTATCATTTTGTGGGTTCTGCAGCTCTAGAATTTGTTTAGAGTCATTTTTTACAGGTATTTGGCGGGGTTTTCTGGTGGATTCAAGCAAGTCCCTGCCTTTACTCCATCATCTTGGCCCCCAGGAGTTAGTTTCTCCTGAATTTTAGGAGAGGCAGTAACAAAGCAGTTAGAGATGGCAACAAATAATATTACAGATTACCTAGGGCTATCTTCACTTGGTGTTAGGGAGGAAAGAGAAAAGGACTCAAGTATACAGCCTGAATCATGTGGACTTAGTGCTGGAAGGAAACTTTTAGGCCATCTATTCAGAGTCAAGAGGACCTGAGTTCAAATCCAGCTTTAGACGCTTATTGGTTGTGTGACTTTGGATAAGTCACTTAGCCCTGCTGACTTTTTCTTCATCTGTAAAACAACCTGGAGAAGGAAATGTAAAATCACTCCAGTATCTTTGCCAAGAAAATCCAATAAAATGAGGTCAAGAAGAGTTGGACATGACTGAAACGACTGAACAACAACAACAAAGTCTCCTCATTTTTACAGATGATGAAACTGAGGACCAGAGAGGTCAAATTATTTCCCACATCACATGATGGAAGCATATGATGGAAGCGGTATTTGAATTCATGTCCTCTGACTCCAGAATCAGTGCTCTTTTGGCTATTCCATACCATTGTAGAGTTACGGACTTGAAATCAAGAAATCTAGGTTCTACTTTGAGTACTAATATTTCCTTTTTGTCACCTTGGGTAAATTATAAATCCTCCTATGACATCCAGAATGGCAAGGAGGCTCAGAACCATGCCAAGTAAAGACAGACAGAATTTGGGATGGTAACTTGAAAGAAGGAAAGGCATATGTTCAGTATATTTATGAATTCAAAGGGTCGCACCAAAGAAAGGTTCTGTCTGAAACAAAATGGCAGGGTAAACAACATGGTATGGATGTTTCAGAAAGGCAGCTTTTGGATTAACAGAAGGAAAAATGTCTAACAGATTAAATACTGCAAAGTAGAATTTATTATCTTGGTTGGGAATCACAATGGGAATACTCCCAAAATGGAATGGGTTACTTTGGGAGCAAAGGAATTCTCCCAGATGGCCATTTGTTCAGGATTCTTGTTCAGGAATAGTTAGGGAAGTGTTCACCTTTGAAGGACTTTTCATCTCTAAGATTCTGAGTTTAGTAGAAATACTGGATTTCTAATAGTAGAGTACTTTACCATTCTATATGGCTATTGGAATGCTGGTAAATGCCTAATAACTTGCTCTTCTCCTCTTCCCTCCCCCACAAAAAAAGTGCTCACTTTTAAGTGAGTACTCAAGACATTCTTTTTAATTTTATCTTTATTATTAACATTTCCTTCATCAGTGCCTTATGTCTATGCAATCAACAAAACAATCAAATCTGACCTCAGACACTTACTAGGTAGGTGACCCTTAACCTGTGTTTGCCTCAGTTCCCTCATATGTAAAAATAAAATGAAGATGGTAATAGCACCTGCCTTCCATGGGTATTGTGAGGATGAGACAATAATTGTAAAGTGCTTAGTATAGTTCCTGGCAGGTAGTAAGTAAATGTTAACCATTATTAATATTATTATTAATCAAGCCCTGATTTGCAGCATTTGCCCATTTCTGAGGTTTAAATACTCACAATGAAAATTTAACAATCAGTTTTCTTAAGCCGGTATGAGCTGCCTCCAGACTGCCCCTCAACATATGGCCTAATAGTTACAGAGTTCTGCATCTATTTATGTATTTGATTCTTACAACAACTGTATAGTACAGTACTGTTATTTCCATTTTGTGTATAAGGAAACTGAGGCTTAGAGAGCCTGTGGCTAATCTTAGATCACATGGCTGGTGAATGGCAGGGCCAGTATTGGAATCCAGATCTTCTCCATCACTAGCAGAGGAGGACAGATGTACTTTCTTTTTAGTTGAATCATTTATGTTTAAGGGGGAAATCCTTTCTTTCCTCACTTCTATGGGAAGGTTTCTTTCCATAATATTATATCTACTACCACAAATTGAGTTCAACCAGTGTATGATGCTCAGTCAACTGGATTGGGGAGTTGACAATATGGGGTAGCCTGTTTTTCCAAAGTAGCTTCATTTCATGCACTATGATTTTATCTTCATAAGGCACTATCCTAAACTCCTAAGTCTCGAAAGTAGTAGTTCTCTAGTCATGACTAATAGACCTAATCCTCACTATTACACTTTGCCCATTTATAGAACTGAAGATGTAAAGACTGGAGAGAAAATATTTAACCCCTAATAGTAACGGAACCATCCCATCCTACTCTTATAACCTGTGAAGCTTTTGGAGTGCAATCAGTAGACACTTTCCTAAATGTTAGCCATTTGGGGGCATGAAGTACGACAGTTATTTAAGTGCTCACTTCAGCAGCACACATAATAAAAACGACAGCTTAGTGCAGTGTATGACCTTACCACAAGATCCTGACTAGGCACTGAGTAAGTATATGATCTTACCTTCTTACTAGTTCAGCTAGTAGCAAAAAACGTATAAAATGAGTGGGTTAAGGTGAAAAGAAATGAAGCCACTTTATTTTTCTAAGCCTTAGTTTACCGCATGTATGGTAGGAGGGGGTTGGATTAATTTCCAAAATACTTTCTAGCTCAAACTTTCTGTGATACTGTGAACCTTCTTTTTGGGAATAAAGTATACAAAGAAGAAGAAGTAAAATCTTGAGGTCATGGGATCACAGACTTAAACCTGGAAGGGCCCCCACAGACCACCTAGTCCAGTGCTTTCGTGAAGGAACTAAGAGACCCAGAAAAACTAAGTGACTTGTCAAAAGTCACAGAGCCAGGATTTGAACCTTGGTCCTCTGACTCCAAAGCTGGCATCATTTCTTCTACTGTATCTTGCCATACCTCTCCGTCATAGACCTTCAGGCTTAGAAGGATCTTGGAATATCATCTTGCCCAACCCTACAGTCCAGTGAGATGAAGCAACTTGTCACACAATCACGGAGCCTGAACTGAAGCCCAGATCTTCTGACTCAAGATCCAGTCTTGGGTCTTTATGGGGAATTAATAATAATTAGGCATAATAATTTACTGGGCAACTAGGTTGATTCAGTGGATAAAGTTCCAGGCCTGAAGTCAGGAAGACTTACCTTTGTGAGTTCAAATCCAACCTCAGACACTTCCTAGCTATGGGACCTTGGGCATATCATTTAACCCTGTTTGTCTCAGTTTCTTATATGTAAAATGAGTAGGAGAAGGAAATGGCGAATCACTCCAGTATCTTTGCCATCAAAATCCCAAATAGGGTCATGAAGAGTGAGACTTGACTGAAAAATGACTTAACAAAAGACAGTTACAGAACATTCTCCCCCCACATTGTTCTTTGAGTCTCATAAGCAAATCTATGGGCTAGGTACTAAAGTATTATTATTCTTGTTTTGTGGATGAAGAAACTAAGGCCCAGAGAGGTTAGTTTAAATGATTTCTCCCACAGTCATACATCCAGCAAGTTAGAGAAGCAGGATTCAGATCTTTTTTTACTTTTTGCCACTCTCACCCCCACCCCCTTTTTTTCCTAATAAAATTATTCAGTGATTCTTAGAGAAGTAAAGTTAATCAGTAGAAGGCACTGGGCTAAGACTAATGCCTCTTGCCTTTGAAGAATTAATTAGGTTATTAGAACCATTGCAGAAGATTTTTAAAAGGAAGGCACATTGATGCTCCCATTTTAGCCCATGAGAGGAACTTTGTAGAGGTCCTTAGCATTGTTTATGGAACATTTCTCTGGTCCTAATTACTCAGGATCCAGGAAAGCTGGAAAAACAAGAGGATTTAGGAGAGGAAAGTTGCCCCTGTGGAAAAAAGGTAGACAAAACAAAGAGAACAGCTAAGAAGACTGCATTCCCCACAAGACACCCCAGAATGAAGTCATTTACTTCTCTCCTCCTTCTGAATTGAAATTTCAAATCTTCCTTCTTAGCTCATCTTATATTTATAGCTTAAACTCATTCATAATTGTGATTGGTGAAGGGTTCAGTGCAGGAAAAATCAAAACAGAAAAGAAAATCCAATTTTATATTGTATCAGAGGTACTTTTGCAGCTGTTTTTAGGAATCTGTGCAGGTACTGATCCTTGGGAAGGGCCAAGCAGGGTTTTATAAATGTGACCCTGTTTAAGCAAATTCTGCTTTAGGAAAAATTATGATGTAGGCAAGGTTTATCTTTAATATTCTCTTGTTTCATTTTTATGGCCTTCCACTCTCTTCTACAGGTACCAAGGTCCATTGTGCCACTTCTTAGCTGATTAACTCCCTACCTCAACCTCCAAGACTTCTCCATTAATTATTGCTTTTCATTCCTTCCCTAATAAAATTTTATTTGTGGTGTATAGGGGTTGTGTGTTGGAACCAGCTCATCATTAAATTTGCATTTACACTTCAGAAATTGGCAAATTCTACAAACCAGCCCTTGATTTATTGTTTTCTTGATTGCCTAGACTTTAGAAAATGATGAAGAAAACATTAATAATGCAGATTAAGCTTAAATGTGTATCATGCATATATTTCACCCCTAGTGAACTTCCTTCAATCATCTTCTATGCATTTTGGGGTGTTTCAAAGGCACTATCCCACAGCTGTTTGTTAAACATTCACTCACTTACTATTGTTGTATGTCCCATTCCTTGCTCAGTTGAAAGCACTGAATTTGGAGTCAGGAGACCTGGGTTTGAGTCCTAGGTCTGTCGCATAAGCTATATGACTTTGGACAAGTCACTTAACTTTCCTGGGTTTAAACTTATTTATCAAATGGGAATAATTATAATTGTACTACCTGCCTTATAGGTTGTTGTAAATAAGTACCTTATTGACTGCATATAAGTATGAGAAGTAAATATTCATCATCGGTTTAAAAGGTAACTCATGATAATAAAAGCTGATAATTGGTCTTAATGCATTGCCTCTTCCAAGGAGTAGTTTCATTTTGTTGGACCTGGAAATCACTTAATCCAAAGAAATAAATTGCTAGTGGTGGAATTTCAGGAACCAAGATAGTCTGGACCTTCCTGATACTGTTCAAATCACAAGGGACTGTTACAGGATTATAGATTTAGAGCTGGAAGAGATCTTATAGGTTATCTAGCCTAGTCCCCTCACTTTAAAGATGAGGACACTGAAGATCAGATACCTAAGCTCATAGATAATGAATGGCAGAACTGTGAGGCCAGTCAAGTTCCTATAACCTCAGATCCAACACTCTTTGCCTCACCTCTGCCTTAACCTTGTATCTTCACTTGGATTTTATTGTCTTTACTATGATGTTTCTTTGTTCTTTTATATTATTTCTATTATTAATTTATTTATTTTAGTAACGTTTTATATTTATTTTTTATTATTAACTTGACGTACATCAACAAATATTAACAATTGCTTAATAATACAAAGAATGGAAGAAGAGGATTGTATATGACATTGTAAATCAGTATTTTATATATGGCTCACTTTTTATAAGTATATTTTGGATTGATCCATTGATTCCAACATTACCCTGCTCATCTCTATCCCTTTGTGAACTTCCTTCAATTATCTTCTATGTATTTTTAGGTGTTTCAGTGATACTTTCTTCTTTTTTTCTGGTTTAAAATCACTATTGAACTTTAAGTTGAACATGATAGATTTGCAGTTTCATATGCAGTCATCTTTTTATTATACTGTCATAGAATTGTTTTATTCCATAAATTAAAAAAAAGAAATCACTATCACTTCCTTCCCTACATCTTTCTATAATCCTCTAATACCTTCCACACACACCCCCCAATAAAAGTTGTCAGCATACCTTTATGTCCCAGGTACTGTGTTAATCTCTTGGGATACAGAGAAAGATAAAAAACAAAAACAAATCTCTGCTCACAGTCTAATGGGAGAGATGACATGCAAGCATCTATTTACAACCAAGATAAATACAAGATAAAACAGAAATAATCTCAAAAGGAAGGCATGTGGATTAAGAAGTATGGAAAAATCTTCTTGTGGAAGGTGGAATTTTAGTTGAGACTTGGAGGGAGTTAGGAGCTAGAGATAGAGGAAGAGATGTTGCAGACATGGTGAACAGCCAGTGAAAATGCCATCTGGTGTTGGAGTGTCCTGCTGGAGGACTAATAAGAAGGAAAGTGTTACTGGATTACAGAATATGTGAGGGGCTTGGGGGATAGGAAGGTATAGGAAGATAGGAAAGGCAGGAAGGGCCAGATTATGAAGGAATTTAAAAGCCAGACAGAGGATTTATATTTGATTCTGGAAGTAGTAGGGAAACCCTGGAGTAAAAAGACCTGCCTATAACAAATAAAATTATATGGAGCTTCAGTTGGCCTTGAAGAAACAGAAAGAAATTAACCAGATTAGGAACATTTAGGCGTTAGCCGATTGGCTGGTTTATCAGAAATTGAGGCCCTGAAAGTTGTTTGGTTTTAATTTGGTTTTTGGCATGCCTCTATGTGTTTTTCCTCCACCAGTGGAAATCACAATCTCTATACACTCTAGTAAACTGTCTTCATGAATTGGTGTGATCAAAAATACCATCACCTGGTGACTGATGTTTTAATGATAAGCCTCCCTAAATGCAGTTAGCCTTGTCTTAGACATACTGCTTGTCTCTGGGCCTTCACTGGAAGCTTTTCTCTGTGGAACTCACTGGCAGAGCCAATGTCATTGCTGATGTCATGCCAAAGTATCAAGGCAGTATTTTAATGGAATAAATAAATAAACAGCTTTCAAACTACAGAAGCTGCAGTTTAGAGAAGAAAGGATTTGATTCATCCTTGTAACGTAATAACACAGTGATACTTTACAATGCTTATCTTCCCCCCATCCCTACTCCAAGATCTTAAACACTTATTCTCCTTTACCTCAAAATCCCTGAGAAGGAATATGTGTTATTTGATAACCATCTACAACTTTAATAACCTAAAAACTGCACTAAGATTTTTGGGATACCCTTCTAGCAGATGAAGGGAGCTGAGGCACTGAAGCATAAAAAGCATAGGAACCTTGCATTTAGTCCCACTGAATTTCCGGCATGGTCAATAATAATACTAGTTAGCATTTATACAATTCTATAAGGAGAGGGAACTTTTATAGCACAAGGTTAGGCAGCCAGGTGGTGAGATGGATAGATCTGAGTGCAAATTCAGCCTCAGACATGTACTAGCTATATGAGCAAGTCACTTAACCCCTATTTGCCTCATTTCCTCATCTGTAAAATGGGTATACACTGGAGGTGGAAATGCCAAATCATTCCAGTGTCTTTGCCAATAAAACACCACAGACGAAGTCCATAGAATCACACAGAATCAGACACTACTCAACAACAATTATAACAAAATAAGGGAAGGGAATAAGTATATAGTGGCAGATCGGTGCTAGGCAATGTGCCAAGTGCTTTTTACAAATATTGTCTCATTTGGTCCTTACAACAACTCTTTAAGTAAAAGCTTCAAAGTAAAAGATATGTTATCTTCATTTTATACTTGAGAAAACTGAGGTAAACAGAAGTTAAGTGACTTGCACAGGGCCATGAAACTAGATTTGCCAGATTTGAGCTTGGCTCTTTCTGACTTCAAGCCTAGCACTCTCTTCACTGCACTACCAACTGCCCCAGTGCTGTATGAATATTATCACTTATTATTATCTCATTTGATCTTCCCAATAATTCTGTAGGTAGGTGCTATTATTGTCCCTATTTAATTTTATATTTAGGGAAACTGAAGCCAAAGGAAAGTTAATTTATCTGGGGTCACTCAGCTAGCAGTGGTCTTGAGGCAGGATCTGAACTCTGGTCTTCTGGCTTTGTGTCTGTCCACTCTGTCCACTTTTCCACTCAGCTGCCTCCATAATGTTTGCAGAGTGCTTTGTGTATGTTATCTCATTTGATCTGCACAACAACCTCCTAAGGTGTTATTATCCCCATTTTACAGATGAGAAAACTGAGACTGAGAACGGTTAAGTGGCTTGCCCAGGGTTATATAATTAAGATCTCTGAGGTGGGATTAGAATTTAAGTCCTACTGTGCTCTAGCACCTAGCACCAAGAACACATCCCCTTTTTCCTTTAAAAAAAAAAATTCCTAAGGTCCTGTATATAACAACATTCAAACTTCCAGCCTAGAGAAAAGATGGGGCTAGTCATGGATAGGTCAGAAGGTAAGTCTACACCTACTACTTTGGGTAATGGTGGTTTGAATACTGAGCCCTAATTAACACATTGGTTAGATGAAGAGGTTGTTTGAGGTGATTCCCAAGGTCCCACTTAGCCCTAGATCCTATGATCATTTTGCTTTGTTTGAGTTCTGTGTCTGATTTGTACAAACTCGGTTAGACAAGCTACTTTTCTCGCCCTCATTCCTTCTTACAGGCACCCTTATTACTGGAGAGGACTGTCAGCTGCCTTCTGTGCATTCCCACCATCACATGGCCCACCACTAGAGCCTGAGAATCTCAACCACAACAGACCACTCTGATGCATGAATAATTAGGTGAGCATAATGGAAGGCACTCACTCCACCCTTCAATTGCACAAACCCATTACTGAACTCTGCTACATCAGCTTCTATCTTCCAAAGGGGAAAGTCAGAGGATTTTCATATAAGGGCGCTGTAACTCTAGACAAATCCAATAAAGGGTTTCATAACTGCTATCAAGTCAGGGAGGGGTCAGATACCATCAGCCTCATGCAGCAGCCATATGAGAATCCAGGGGACATTTTTTTCAAACAAACCACTACAAAAGACATCCTCATTGAGCTCTACAAGCTCACTGCGGAAAAGGAGCGGCTTCGTTGGCCACTCAAAGTGAGGCCCCCCATTATAGTTTTCATGAATTATTTTCTTCCTTAAGTTTTTGATTCTCTATTCAAAGTTGGTTGACTTTGGTTTTTATAATTTTCTTGAATTTTTTGGATTGCTCTTATTTTTTTTTTCTAATTTTTCTTTAGTTTCTCCTATTTGATTTTTAAAGTGCTGCTGGCCAATCTGCTGAGCTCACACCATATCCTGGGGATTAAGATGGGGAACCAGGAGGGGAAGCTTCCTGAGCTGTCTGGGGGCCTGGAACTTGAGGATGACTATTTCCAGAGTTCTGGGGGCTTGCAGGGGGACCCACCGGCAGGCTCTTTGGACAAGAAGACAACTCTGAAGAACAAAAAAAACAAGAGGTTTGGCAAGCGAAGGGAAAGCTTTGAGGAACTCCTGCAGAAGAGACTGAGAAGGAAAGAGCAAGGGGGCCAAGAATCCACTTCTGGGGCAGGGAGGGACAGGGTTACTTCAGGCAGCTGCCCTTCTCACTCCTGGGTAAGGCCTAATCGCCATCTGGAGGACAGGGGCAACTTGCCCCTGAACAGGAATTTTTCCTCCCCACAACAGAGGAGGGAAAGCTATTCTCCAGAAATTCCCAGGACATTAGAGTCAGAGTCAGACCTTGGGGCCTCTGTGTCTGGCTATGAGAATGCTACACTGGGAGGGGAGATGCAGCCTGCAGGCTGTGGCTTGGTGGGGGATTCCCCAAGGTCTGCTGGTCACAGTATTCAGGTACTACAGGGCAGGCCCCAGAGGGCAGACAATCAGCAAGCTGGTTTATCAGAGAGGGGGAAGAACTCTGAGAAGGGCCTAGAAGCAGAGAGGGGGAGGGAGAAACTGACCAAGAAGATTCGAAGGAAGAGACCGGTCACCAGAGTGGTGACCAAAGTCCAGGATCTCTCCGCTCAGGTGCAGAGAGTTGTTAAAACCCTCCCTGATTCTGAGGAAAGGAACACTTCTCTCCATGGCCAAGACAAAGGGGAGGGGACTCCCCTTCCCTCTGCCATTCAGTCTGAGTGTTTTCCCAAAGCAGATCTGCTCACACTCCCTGGAGAGGAGGTCCCAGCTCAGCCAGCCAAGAGGAAGGGGAAGAGGCCACAAGGGGACAGGGCCCAGCCACTGGCCAGAGAACAAGCTCCCCTTCCCAATGAATCTTCCAGCCTCGCGGGAGCCGTGAACAAAGCCCTCCTGAAGGTTATGCAGAGTGAGAGTCTAGATGAAGTTAATGAGTGGAAAAGACTGGGTTTCCCTGACACCAGAAAAACTGTTTACCCCCTCCCGGAGGCCAGGATTGCAAGGAAAGTGGGACTGCCCCCAAGTAGCCACCAACCCTTGTCTTCAAGTGGGTCCCACAAAGTGGACCCTGGCTCTCCCTTGCCGAGGGCAAAAGAGAAGAGGCCTTCCCCACCATCGCCGGCACCTGTTACCACTCTGTTTAATAATTCATCCCCACCATCCAACACGCCTAGACAAATGTCACCTGTTCCATCTCTTTTATCTTCAAGGCTTCCCAGCCCCCAGCTGCATCACCGTATCCTCCGGCTCCCTCCCCAGCCAAGTGAGAGGGAAACTACGATCTGTGACAGCCCCAGCAGGAAGCCAGGCACCAACTCCAGCCTCCTCTTGGCTGACCCTTCCGTGCTGCAGCTTTCTACCAGGGTTACAGAGACCGAAGGAGCCGGGCTGGCCTCCCTCCGAGCAGGCCTGCCTTGCTTCACGCCCGGGGAGCATTTGGAAAAGGGGCCAGGGCAAGGGAAGGCTGCTGCGTTGCCCCAGAACCAGCTGCCTCCAGGTTAGTCCTAATTTGAGATGTCCTAAATCTGCTCCTGTGCTTCTCAGAAAAGCCCCATTCTTCATTCAGAGCCTGGCTAGTAGTGAGATCAAAAGTATCTCTTGATCACTTAGCCACGTGGCTTGTCTTTGGGCTTGGGACTCGGTTGGGGGGTAGGGGATAGGGGTGAGGGAGGGGTCAACCTGAGAGAGTTGACTCCAGGAGCTGTTGTTTTCAAATGCCTTTCTCTTTGCTTTTTGGTTCTGTCGACCAGCCCAGGCCTCAGGAATACTTGGAGAAGAGAGGTAGAGAGGGATGGCAACCTGTTGGTTTTGCTTTTGGTCATGGGATAATTGACCAAATTGATCTTGACAGCAGAATCAGCATGAAACTTATACACACATGCACACACACACACACACACACACCTGTATATGCATGTGTATATCATATACACACACTCATATATATGTATACATACATATATATTACATGGAATAATTTTTGTGTTCACTTGGGGAACCCAAAACCTTACACCCTTATTGATTGTATATATATATATATATATATATATATATATATATGTATTTATTTATTTATTAGAACTATGATTTCATTGGTATAGGGAGCCCTCAGTGAAGGTCTTTCTCTAACAGTGCAAATGGGAATCTTCTTTACTACTAAGTCTTAGAGAGTTGTCTGGGGGCACTTCAGTGTTCAGGTTAAATTGCTTGTCTAGAGTCACACATACAGTATATGGCAGAGAATCCAAGTCTTCCCAACTGAGGTCAGCTTTTTGCCTACTTTATACTTCCTCTCTGACTTGTTGATTTTTTTAAAAATATTTTTAAGTTCTCCATCACATTTACTGTGTTAATTTATGACCCTGCTAAATGATGCTATAACCAAATTGGCATAATCTAACTCAGGTTATTTTTTCCATTGTTACTTTCTTGGTTCTGGTGGGCATAGAAGTACAACTTGTTCTTCCTAATGTGAGTTACTGTGGTTACTGATTCCACACCATGACCTTTTACATGACTGACTTGGATCATGTGTTGGATTTTGGCCATAATTAGTATGGGTGACACCATTTGAATAGACAGTTACACTTAGGCCCTTTCAAGTCTTCTCTGCTAATGCTGTAAGTACTGTGAGAACCAAATAAAGCTTTATATAAAAAGTGTCACTTCTGTAGTGCTCATATCAGTCATTCTAATCTGTTAATGTCTAATTAGGCTAATGCGATAAAACATTTACCATCCCTATCTTAGGTTGTATCTTTCAGACTTCTCTTTGTGACACATGGCCAATGGCTATGTCTAAATAATATTTCGTATTCTAATCTGTTGCTGTCTTGGCTCTATGTGCCTCACAAACTGGGAAAATCATTCTAATATTTGTGATAGTAATAGCTAGCATTCCCAAATATTATCTCATTTGATCATCATAACAACCCTGAAAGGTAGATGCATCTTTTATCCCCATTTTATCAATGAGGAAACAAGCAGACTTGCCCAGAATCACACAGTTAGTAGTGTCTGAGGTCAGATTTGAACTCAGATTTTCCTAATACCTATCTACTGTGCCACTTAATGGTGCAAATATTCACTTATTAAAAAGCAATTCAAAGTGTGATATGCTTTTGCTGATTTTATGATTTGTACTATTTGGAAAATTTCCAGTTTCCTGCAAGTTTAAAAACCTGGACCACATTTATTAAAGAAATACTCCACAGTAATTGCTTTCCAAGTTCTTTTTGTAAGATGTTAATGTTATTTGGTAAAACTGTTTTCCTACCCTAAACTGACTGCCCAGGGAAGGTATAAAGTGTTATTCCCTGTCGATATTGAAGAATTAAATAGACTTACAGAGATCAACCAGCAGTTGATTAGGTTCAGATCTGTCTGGATGTAGGGATTTCAGCTAGTTGGCCTCTGGAGAGGTGCTTTTTCCAGGTTACTCATAGTTTCAGAATTGCTAGGCCACTTTATTCTAGCATGTGCTTTTCACACAATAGGTATTAAATCAATATTTATTTTGTTTAGTAGTTCCCTTTTCTGTTCTCTCTATTTTTTTTTTTTTTTAAGCAATTGGGGTTAAGTAACTTGCTCAAGGTTACACGGCTAGTCATTTGATTTATGCGTGGGTGCTCATTTTCTGAGGCCGGATCTGATCTCGGGTCATCCAAACTCCGAGGCCGACGCTCTTACTCACTGCGCCACCTAGCCGCCCCTTTAGGGCAATTGGGGTTAAGTAACTTGCCCAAGGTTACACGGCTAGGTTTTTTTGTTCGTATGGATTAAGTGTCAGAGGCCGGCTCCGAACTCAGGGCCTTCTGATTCCAGGGCCGGCGCTCTATTCACTGCGCCACCTAGCCGCCCCTCTCTATTTTTGCTACCAGTTTATATCATAAAGGGAAAGTGCCTAGTAAATAGTGGTAGACTGGAATTCAAATTCTACATCATACTCTTTCTAGTTGTGTGACCCTAACAGATGGATCTACTGAGATGTCCTTTCATTGGATTATTTTTATCTTGCATGTTCTATGAGCTATCTTCTGGGTCATTCATTCATCATTATCCCGAGGAATAGTGTGGGTCTACAATAGTAGGTTTGTAACAAATCAGTCACTGAAGTCATAAGAATTATTTTATAGGCTCTTTGCTTCTGATTTTTTAGAGCCCAGAAGGGGAGAAAGAGGAGGGAATGAAACAAGTGAAACAATTTCTCTTTGAGCCAGAATCCTTTTGTTCAGAACTTCAGAAAGTTTATATATATATATATATATATATATATATATATATATATATACTTACTACAATTCTTTCTTCTTTTCTAGTTTGACCTCAGATGGAGGATCCCTTTTCCTCTGCCTCAAACCATCTTTTCTGTAGCCAGTTAGGTAATGGAGTTGGGGAATGGGATATGGAGGTGCTGTTATGGGGAAGAACATTGGACTTGTGTTTAAAAGATCTTAGTTCTAGTCTGAGTTCTACCAAGACACTTTCCTTCCCTTGCTTTAGTTTCCTCCTCTGTAAAATGAGCAAACTGAACAGAAGATCTCTAAGGTGCTACATCTACATCTAGATCCTTATATCTTGGATGACTTCCTCTGTTTGATGGAGCTGGGAAAGGTCAACTGTCACTGTCTATGGCTATCTTTGCCTTCCACTTCTTTTCTCCTCCGACTTAATCCCAGAGGAAGCTGTATTTCGAATAGTTCACCATACAAATCCCCAGAAGATATGGAGAGGCATATTATCCATTTATTTCTCCACAGTGCACCAGCCCATTCTCTGAAGCCTCCTCTGATGTTAGGTATTAACTAGGTTGAGTTTACGGTCAGTGAAAATATATTTCCTGTGGAAATAATTTCTAGGTATTTTACTGAAGCAGTGTGACAAAGATTATCAAAAGCCCTCATTAACAGCAAAAAGAAGGGATTAAAGCTGCCAGAAACAATCAGATTCCTTCCCTTCTGGAGGAATCTTTCATATTATAGGTAAGTAGCAATACCAAGAATAGAATTAAATCCATTCTCTCTTTATACAATAGCCAGTGGCCAAAGTTGTCTCCAGTACTCTTTCCCCCAAAGAGGAAGGGGAGGATAACTAAGGTAACTGTTGAATCACTGTAAGCACAAACCCTGACTCCAAATGAATCGTACCAATCCCAATATTTAACTTTTTCTGATCTACTCAAGATTGGTACATTTATTGAAAAAACAAAACAAAACAAAAAAACCCTCTTCTTCCCTTTGTCTACCTCCATAGAAACCCACATAGACCTTAATAGCCATGGGCCATCTGGATAGAACTAACTTCCTGAGAACATTTAAATGTTATATATATAAAAAACTTCATTTCCCTGAGTTAAAGATGGTGACCCAGTGGGTGGCAGTGGAGCAGAAAACATGTGGCTTTTTTACCATTTTTGTATGAGTGAATATTACCACTCAACCAGTTTGATTGGACTGTGGCACATGGGAAAGAGAGCAATGTAAAATAAAGGCTGGAAAGGTAGGTTGCCAGTTGGTGGGGCCAGGTTGTCAAATACTTTAAAAGTCGAATGGAAAAGTCAACTGAGGATAGAGTCGGGATTTATCTGTTGCTCATTACACTTTAGTAAATATATCAACTCTCTAATGTGGGCTCTTCTTCAACCAGTACAGTTTGAAACTCGGTCACATCTTCTTATCCTGTACCATTGTGGTTCATGTCTTTCCATGGATCCTACATGGGAACTCAGTTTAATACATAGAATACCTCCCTCTCATTCTTTTTAATATTTGGGGAAAACTAGGGCAAAAATCTGGCTCTCTATCTGGAGATTAGATAGATAGATAGATAGATAGATAGATAGATAGATAGATCTTATTAGTTCTATCTATATATGTATATTAAATATAGAGAGTGAGGAAGGCATATTTATCAAATATCATCTATCAATTATCTATATCATATATGACCACATTTTATGGTATTAGCTAGAGAAATCTAAATCTGCAGCAAAGTGTCCCTATGTATAGGTAGAACATAATATTTTCACAAATAATATAGATCATTCTCCATCTTAGAAAAAAAAACCTTTAATGGAAGGCAATAGTTATAATCATCTCTGTAGTAATATTTGGGGGACTTGTTGTTGGATGCTGCTTTCCAGTATCCATCTTTTATATGAATAGATCCTTTTAAAATCAGAAGAATCTTGTGAATTCTTGCTCAGGCTTGTGCTCAGGAAATAGCCTAGTTAGTGCTCTGGGGCCCACCTAAATAATCTGATGTCATTGTTCTTTTAATGGGGAGACTGAAATTATGCTTTGGGCATGTGTCCTTTCATTGTGAAAGATTTGGTAGATTTTTGTGTTCATGTCTTGTGACTTAGCAAAGGAAGCAAGCTATAGTAGAAAATGAGTTAGATTTGGAGTCACAAGACTCAGGTTCAAATCTTTGCCCTTTTACTAAATCTACATAAGTGAACATAGATATGTTCCGTGTGAAATCCCTATAGTTTTCCTGGGGAAAGGGAAATAAGAACAGAAGGAATGAGGGCATGGGAAAAGCACTGTAGGGGGGGATATGTTCCCTACCTAATCTACCCCACACTAATTTCCTTCTTCTGATTTGTACAGATTCTTTTTGCCTGTGAAAACTAGTCTAGAACTATAAGAAATCAGGTCTTTGATTTATATGGAGCGAATTCATTTTTGAGTTTCCTTGGTGTATGTCCCAACCCAGGGTTTTACTTGAGAACATTAGAATTTGGCAAATGTCTAGTTCTTTTAAGAAAAGGAAAAAGATCTCATTTCTTAAGCTAAAAAAGCCAATAAATTTAGAACAAGCTTGATTTACTCCCCTCTTCCCATTTGACCTAACACTAGGTTAAGACAACTCTCTTTAATGAGCCCCATCTCTTATAGGAACCCATACTGTTGTCTAAATGTATATAGTATTTTCCTGGGGTTGAGCCTATCCCTGAAATTCATAAACACTCAGAATTTCTAGAGAGATATTCCTTTCCTTAGACCTGCACAGTCCACATAACTCACAATATGTGGCTCTGTCTCTTGCTACTCTTCAGCTTCTGCCTCAAGTCTTACGTTTGCTTGTCTAGGAACTCATGATCCAAGGCCACTCCTGCTTAGTCTAAGAACTCTTTGATTTGCTTTGGCAGTTTGGTCTAGCAACATCTTTGTTGTTTCATCCTTGCTGTGAAATGTGTTGCTACAGGTACCTGTATCATCCAGGTAGGTATTCCTCACTGCCCAGCTACTGCATCCTTTCACTGAAGTGAAACCACATAGCCCTATATGTTTTCCTCCAGGGAACTGAAGTTTGTGCAACCTACTGGCTTCTTTCTGACTTTCTAAATCTAGTTCTTTTCTGTCTAATTCTCATCTCCCTTATAATTTATCTTTTTTTCTGATAGTCACTGACAGGATTTATAAAATCTTATCTAATCTCAACTGGGCCACTACAACAGGAAATAATCCTTGTATTCCTCCTTAATTTAATATTTATCTTACCTTCCACAGAGGCTGTTCTAAACCTCTTACTCTTTTTTTCAAGCATCCTTACACCACCTTTCCATGACCCTTAAAGTTAAAAGATATCTCCATAGTGTGTGTTAGGGGATAAAGCTAGAGGTAGAAAATAGTCACCTGTCACCTCTACCTTAACATAGTGATGTTAAAAGTATTTGGGAAGGTTTTTATCCAATAAAGATTAAATAAAAATGCTCTAACTTTTAAAATGATTGACCTTAAGCTATCTGGAAAACTTAGCCATATAAAATTACAAGTTTTAGAGAATTCTGGTCAAAGTTTTATTATAGCAGAGACCTGGTAGACATCAGGATTTAATTGATATATTAAATTTTTTAAAGTACATATTTGCATATGAGGGGCAGCATGGTATATATAGCAGCTAGAAGACTGGATTTGTAATCAAGAAGATTTGGGCTCACATCCTACCTCAGATACTTACTAGCTTTGTGACAAGTCACCTAACCTCATGGCCTCAGTTTCCTCATCTGTAAAATAAAGTTAATAATAATATCAACCCATAGTATTGTTGTGAGGATCAAATGAGATAAAGTATGTAAGTCATTTTGCAAACTTTACAATACAACATAAATATGAGCTATTGTTATTGAATGCTTTATAGTTTATAAAGTGATTTATATGCCTTATCTTATTTTATTATAGGGTTGTACCTTAAGCATATGTATGAATTAGGCACTACCATTTTTCTTACAGCAGTCACACTAAATATGGAAGTAGTGTTTAGGATGGAATTAACTAGCTTGAATAGCCCTATGCCTTATTAATATTGGGGAAAAAACCCAACAGCTTAATCATGCATGTAAACACAGGCCCACTAGGGTTTGAAGGAAATTAGATAAAATTTAAAAGATGTTAAGCTGTGAGAAAGTGAGGGTTTTAGTAAAAATTTATATTAATGCATAGTGCTACTGTACTTTATTAGTTTGTATGATGTAGGGAAATGAGCCAGTTACTACCTACATAACCATGAGCAAGTGACATTCCCTTTTGGTCTCAGTTTCTTCAACTATAAAATGGAATGGGTTAATTGGACTGAAGGATCCCTAAAATCCCCTCCCAATTGTAACTGTAGCCATCTCTTCATTGTCATAGCCTGTGAGGGAATCAGTTTTTGTTAGGTGGGATTGATGTGGTGGCTTATAACCTTTCCCCACTCCAATCTGTCTGGGTATTTTAGCTCTCATTCTTCCTATCTAATTTTCCTTTTTCTATTTCTTTTCCTTTCTTCGCTTACTCTTCACCTCATCCTTTTCACTAAAGCCTAACTATAAATTATATGGCCTTCCCATAAATCATAAATATGGTAAACCTTTTTCCAAAATTTTTTTTCTAAAGCTACATGGGATTTGCCTTATGCATGCTTAAATGCATCTAGTCTAAAATACAAGATGGGTTTATCTGTTGTTTTTCATTTAGTAATACCTACTTTAAATAGTAAACTTCTAGAGAGAGTCAGTGTGGTGTATGGTATTGGTAATTGAGTTAGAAGCCATAGGATCAAGCTATGACTCTGATAAATATTAGCTGTGACTATAGAGAGAGGAAGCTCAATGTTACACTGGATAGAGTGCTAGATCTAGAATCAGGAAGATCTGAATTCAGATCTAACCTCAGATACTTACTAACTGTATGAACCTGGGCAGGTCACTTAACCTCTGCTTGCCTTTGCTTCTTCAACTATAAAATGGGGGTAATAATACCATCTACTTCCTAGATTTGAGAGGATCAAATGAGATATTTGTAGAATGCCCAGTCCAGTATCTGGCACATAATAGGCACTTAATAAATGATCATTCTCTTCCCCCTCCCTCTAATCCATGACCTATATGACCCAGGACATGTTGTTTACCATTTGGGACTATGGCCAAATCTTTTATTATAAGTTTCAGGGAAGGTGACATTTTATATTAATAGAGGGGAGAATTCTCTCTTACTTGGGAGTTCATAACAATGATATCAGACATCTATTCCCTCTTCTTAAACTCCCAGAAAATACAGGGCATCTTCACTTTTCTTTATGTAAGACTCAATGAAGTACCGTGCTATGATCATTCTTATAGAATTGAATACTATGGTTGCAGTTGAATTAAATTGCCCAATAAAACCATCTCTCTGCTTATCACATATATTGGATTTTATGCATGGGTTTGAATAATATCTTTCTGAATACTGATGATAAATGAATATTACTTTAATCTTTTTTTATTCCTTATCTGTATCTTTTGATCTTGGCTAACTCTTTGATTCTAAAAAACATAAATAAAGACAAAAAGCATGCCTTACTAGGAGAGACTTATGATGAGGCATGATAATTTAATTTTCCATTTTTATATAATACCATATTTTGTAATTACTTCTTTTTAATATAGTTTGAGTTTTGGGAAAATTATTTCCTTTGTTTCCTTCCCTCCCCCATTTTCCTTTGTTTTCTTGATCTTTTATCCTCTCACATGAATTTTGTTAGTATTTTGCCTAATTCTATAAAGTATCCTCTTGCAATTTAATTGGTCAGATATTTGGTAGACCTCTTAGTTTTGCTATGTGAACAATTTCCTTTTCATTCTTAGCTCTATGATGATACTTTTATGTCTAGTTTTGTGTAATTTTTCATTGGTATTATGTCACAACCTATTAATTTCTATTATGCACTTCTTTATTCCCTGCTGGGTGACACATACTTTCAATTCTTTAGAAAATAATGACATTCCATGACTTGTTCACATAAAATTTCACCAGAAACATCTTCTTTTTTTCATGAAATAAATGGAAAAGTTGGGATTTACTTTAAATGTAATATGTAATATTTGGGACTAGGCACCAATTTCTTTGGCCTGTCTAAATCTTAATCCTGCCCACAACCTAATTCATGATACACTTTCTTGTCTGTGTGGCTCATGACTTCCAGTTGTATTGACTACATCTATAACATTAGTTCCACCATTATAATTGAAGTTAGAAGAAATATTAGAGATGATATAGGCCAAGTCTGTCATTTTGTAAATGAAGAAACATATTTAGAGTAGGTTTTAAGTAACTTGCATATTATCACAGGAAGTACTTTACAGAGTCAGGATCATATGCCTTCTGTACTGGACTTCTATTGACACAAATCCAGTATGCTTTCCACTGGACTGTATTAGACTTTAATGCTAATTTCTGATCTCCACTTATTAACTTTGTCTCCATAGTGTCCCTGTCTATACCTTGGGTTTCCTGATTTTGTTTCCAGGTAAGAGTGTCCATCAACTTGGCCTTGCTGGGCTATCTAAGAGAAAGCAAAAAGTTATTAAGAGTTATGAATATAAACTCAGATTTCTGAGTGTAGGAACTCTTCTTCATGTCCAATGAGCAGTAAGGATGGTATTCGACAGTGGAAGAAATTGGAATTGCATTGGACATATTGTCGGGTAAGAATGAACAGCTAGAGGCAGAGATTACAATTCCCAATAAATATAATTATCTTTGAGTATTAAATGAAATATCTAGAATATAACAAGCTTTGTTATTATCTAAAAGATTTTCCCATCATAAGTTTTCAACTCCCCAACCATCTTCAATTCCCATCCCAGAACCTATCTCTGATATTATTTTGTAATTCAATAGAAATATTAGTGTTCATTTTAAATATATTACATTTGTTTAGAATCAGTAAATGAGTGTGTACAGATAATGGCTGACACACCCATTTACTAACCTCAACAAATGAGCAATTTTATTAATTAGTTCAAAGACCAATCAAATACCAGCCCATTTGTTAACCTTCACTACTGTGCAGCACTGCTCCAACATGATAACTCTTTCTTCTGTAAGATTCATGTTTTTCATTTGGTAAGATGAAATTTAAGAGGTATGAAAGCAAAACCTCAGACTTGGTTTAAAAAAAAAAACAACAACTTTACAAGTATAAGATGAGAAAATAGCAAGATAGCAGTTTGTCTGAAAAGTAGCTGGAGGGTAGTAGCTTTGTATGAGTCAGTGTGCTATGGCAGCCAAAAAAAATCTAATAAAATTGCAGTCTGCATTAAAATTTTATTAGAAATAATAGGCCTTGGGTGGGGAAAAGAGAAGAGGAGAGAGACAGAGACAGACAGAGAGACAGAGAGAGAGACAGAGGGAGAGGAAGACAGAGGGACAGAGACAGAGAGACAGAAAAAGTAAAGAAATATATTTCACTGCACTTGGAAGACAGCACAGTGAATAAAATGTTGGGCCTGGAGTCCAGAAGGCTTGAGTTCAATTTGGTCTCAAACACTTACTAGCTGTTTGATTATTGACAAATACTTGACCTTTGTCTTCCTCAGTTTCCTTGTATGTAAAATAAGGTTGTTGTGAAGATAAAATGAGATATTTACAAAGTGCTTTGTAAACTTTTGTAAACTGTAAAATTATTATTATTATGCTCTTGGCATAGAAGCAGGGGATTTTGAGGCAGAATGTTCCATGTGTTGTTAGACCTGGCCCTCACATAGCTTGTCTTTTACTTAATGGTTTTAATTTAATCCAAAGGAAAGTTCAGTTTCAGGGAGTGGTGGTTATATCCAAATATGACTTCTATGTAAAAAGGCATTAATAAAATTTAAAAAAAAATAAAGAAACTCCACACAAATTTCAAACAATGTGAAAGGGAACTCCGAACAACTTCTGGAGCCACAGCACCCACAGAACTGCACAGAGAAGCTAACCTCTTGCTGAGGACAGCCCAGCAGCCCTGCAGGGAGCAGCCAGCGCAGCACTCTGAGAGCAGGCAGCACAGGCTGGGAACCAACAGCACAGCGCGCAGAGCTGAGCCCAGGTCCACGGTTTTACCCCAGGGTGGCTGGGCCTTCAGCCGGCTGGAGGGACCCCAGAACACCAGCAATTGTGGCGATTCCAGAATTATCAGCACAGATATGCCTAGGACAAAGTGAGAGATTAGTGCCCTATGGGCTTTGGGACCAGTATTTGGGGAACACGTGGCTTCCTCCCCTGGGGGCAAAAAGCTGCTGAAGAAACTGCTTCACAGAAGCCATTTTGCAGTGTCAGTGGTGGCTCTAGCTCCTGGTCTGTGAACTGTAGGAAGATCCAGCAATCAGTCTGGGGGTTAATCGCTCTTGCTTTAAACTGCCTGGATCTGGATTGTGGTCTGGAGGGTAAGTTTGGGGTGGGTATCCAACTTGCCAGAGTGGGTGGAGGCTTTACAGAGGCCACCCAACTGGCGGAAGTTGTGAAGACCCCACGTTTGGGCAGAAGCTCCCCTGTCTGGTGGCAGAGTCCTACTGTGGCAACAAGCCCCCAAATCAAGTAATTAAGTGGCAACATGCCTAGGCAAATGAAACAAAATAAACAGAAAAGTTCAACATTGGACTCCTATTTTAGGGGCAAAGAGGCTCAAAGCATGGAGGAGGACTGTGAGGTCAGAACTCCTGCACCAAAAGCCCCAAATGAAAATACAAGCTGGCTACAGGCCATAGAGGACCTTAAGAAGCAGATAAGAGAAGTGGGGGAAAATTTGGGAAGAGAAATGAAAAAGATGCAAGAAAAGTATGAAATGACAGTCAACAGCCTGACTGAGGAAAATAACACCTTAAAAAATAGACTAACTCAAGGGGGGTGGTGGGGTGTGGGTGGTGGTGGGTGGTTGGGGGTGTTTGTGGTGTTTGGGGTTTTTTGTGGGGGGTGGTGGGGTGGTGGTGGGTGGGTTTGGTGGGTGTGGTGTGGGTTTGTGTGTTTGGGTTTTTGTTTAAAAAAACAAAAAAATAGACTAACTCAAATGGCAAAAGAGGCTCAGAAAGGCAATGAGGAGTAGAATGCCTTAAAAAGTCGAATTTGCCAGATGGAAAAAGAATCTCAAAAGCTCACTGAGGAGATTCATTCCTTCAGAGTTAGACTGGAGCAGATGGAAGCTAGTGACTTTATGAGAAATCAAGATACTATTAAACAGATCCAAACAAATGAAAGAATAGAAGGCAATGTGAAATATCTCATGGGAAAAAACATTGACCTGGAAAATAGATCCAGGAGAGATAATTTAAAAATTATTGGACTACCTGAAAGCCATGATCAAAGAAAGAACCTAGAAATCATCCTTAAAGAAATTTTCAAGGAAAATTGCCCTGATGTTTTAGACCCAGAGGGGGAAATAGAGGTTGAAAGAATCTACCGATCACCTCCTGAAAAATATCCCAAAAAGAAAACTCCTAGGAATATTATAGCCAGGTTTCAGAACTCCTAGATCAAGGAGAAAATACTACAAGCAGCCAGGAAGAAACAATTTCAATATTGTGGAAACACAATCAGAATAGCCCAGGACCTGGCAGCTTCTACACTGAGGGATCGAAGGGCATGGAATATGATATTCCAGAGGGCAAAAGAGCTGGGATTGAAGCCAAGGGTCACCTACCCAGCAAAACTGAGTATCTTGTTTCAGGGGAAAATATGGTCATTCAGTGGAATAGAGGACTTTCAAGCATTCTTGATGAAAAAACCAGAGTTGAATAGAAAATTTGACATTCAGACACAAGAAGCAAGAGATGCTTGAGAAGGTAATCAAGGAAAAGAAATCAAAAGGAACTTATCAAAGTTGGACTATTTACATTCCTACATGGAAAAACAATAACTGTGTTTGATGAAACCTTTCTCATTATGAAAATAATGGAAGAAGGGTACATGGCATATGTTCACAGGTATACATGGATAGAGGGCACAGGTTGAATTTGATGGGAAGGGATGACTAAATGGAATATCTTACCCTCACTCACTCTCCTGAGTAGGGGAAAGGGGGATGAGAGGGGGGATGATGGAGGGGAGGGCATTCTAGGGGGAGGAGAGGTTGGAAGTACCCACTATCAAAAAGGGACAGGATCGGGGGCGGAGCCAAGATGGCGGAGTAGAAACAGCTCATCCAAGCCACTCTGCCCCCAGATTCCCCCCAAACTATGTAAAAGGGGGCTCTGAACAACTTCTGGAGCCCCAGCACCCACAGAACGACAAAGAGAAGCTAACCTCCCACTGAGGACAGCCCAGCAGCCCTGCAGGAAGGACCAGCGCAGCAGTCTGGGAGCCAGCAGCGCACAACTCGCAGAGTGCAGGAAGCGGAGCTGAGCGGAGCCCAGGTCCGTGTGAGCCGAGGTTTTAGCCCCAGGGCGGCAGGGCCAGCAGCCGACTGGAGGAACCCCAGAACACCAGCAGCCGTGGCAACTCCAGAATTATCAACATAGACATGCCTAGGACAAAGTAAGAGGTTAGTGTCCTATGGCCTTTGGGACCTGTTTTTTGGGGGAATGCGTCGGCTCCCTCCCCTGGGGGCTAGAAGCCACTGAGGAGACACGCCATTTGGTAGTTTTCAGAGGCAGCTCCAGCTCTTGGCCTGCAATTAATTGTAGGGAGATCCAGCGATCAGTCTTGGGGGGTAATTGCTCTTGCTTTAACCTCCCTGGATCTGGATTGTGATCTAGGCTGGAAGTCATGGGTAGGTTTACAGCTTGCCAGAAACGGAAGTTGCCCCCCACACGTTCGGGACGAAAATTCCTCTATCTGGCCTTAAAGCCATAGTGTGGCAACAAGCCCAAAAGTCAGGTAATCAAGTGGCAACATGCCAAGGCAAAGGAAACAGAAAAATGCAACCCTAGACTCCTATTTTGGGGGCATAGAGCGGGAAAAGGACTGTGAGGTCAGAAGTCCTGCTCCAAAAGCCCCAGGGAAAAACATGAGCAGGGTGCAGGCCATAGAGGACCTTAAGAAGGACTTTAAAAATCAAATAAGAAAAGTGGAGGAAAAATTGGAAAGAGAAATGAGAAGGATGCAGGAAAAGTATGAAATGAGGGTCAACAGCCTGACTGAGGAAAACATTAAAAAAATGCTGAAAGGCAAAGGAGGCCCAAAAGGGCAATGAGGAGAAGAATGCCTTAAAAAGTCGAATTTGCCAGATGGAGAAAGAATCTAAAGTTCACTGAGGAATTTATTCCTTCAGAGTTAGACTGGAGCAAATGGAAGCTAATGACTTTATGAGAAATCAAGATGCTGTTAAGCAGATTCAAACAAATGAAGTATTAAAGGCAATGTGAAATATCTCATGGGAAAAACCACTGACCTGGAAAGAAATTCATGGAGAGCAATTTTAAAAATTGACTACCTGAAAGCCATGATCAGGATACCTAGAAATTGCCTTTCAAGAAATTCTCAAGGAATTGCCCTGATGTTTTAGCCAGAAGGCAAAATGAAGGTTGAAAGAATCCTTAGTCCTTCACCTCCTGAAAAAGATCCCAAAAAGAAAACTTAGGAATATTATAGCCAGGTTCCAGAATCCCCAGATCAAGGAGAAAATACTACAAGCAGCCAGGAAGAAACAATTTCAATATTGTGGAAACACAATCAGAATAGCCCAGGACCTGGCAGCTTCTACACTGAGGGATCGAAGGGCATGGAATATGATATTCCAGAGGGCAAAAGAACTGGGAATGAACCCAAGGGTCACCTACCCAGCAAAACTGAGTATTTTGTTTCAGGGGAAAATATGGTCATTCAGTGGAATAGAGGACTTTCAAGCATTCTTGAGGAAAAAACCAGAATTGAATAGAAAATTTGACATCCAGACACAAGAAGGAAGAGATGCCTGAGAAGGTAATCAGGGAAAAGAAATCAAAAGGAACTTATCAAAGTTGAACTATTTACATTCCTATATGGAAAAACAATAACTGTGAGTGATGATATCTTTCTCACTATGAAAATAATGGAAGAAGGGTGTGTGGTCATATGAATGCATATGTGAATGTGTATGGATATGGTTATGTGTGTATATGGATAGAGGGCATAGGTTGAATTTGCTGGGAAGGGAGAATACTCAAGGGATGAAATTATGAGGTGAGAGAGGAAAGTGGCAAGAGGAGATGGGGAGAGACAGGGTAGGGTAAACTATCTCATGTAGAAGAAGCAAGGGGAAGTGGTTGCAAGGGAGGGGGAGAATAGGAAGGCTAAAAAAAAGGCAAAACCACATTCTCATTGAATTTGGTTCAGGGAGAGAATGACATACATACTAAATGGGATATCTCAACCTGCAGCAGAATAGGGGGAAGGGGGATGAGAGGAGGGATGATTGATGGGAGGGCATCCTTGGGGGGAGGGGAGGTTGGAAGTACCCACTATAGAAGAGGGACAGGATCATGTAGGGAATGGACCAGGTGGGGGGTGGGATGAGTGGGAGGGAATTATAAGCAGCCTTGTACAATATATCTACTATGATAATGTTTTGCATAGCTAGACATGTACAACATATACTGAATTACTTATCTCCCAGAGGGAATGGGTGACAAGGGAGGAAGGAAATGGATCTGAAATTCGAGGTCTTAACATTAAATGTTTCAAATATATATAAATACTATTATTAATACTCTTTTGCTTATAATTGGGAGATAAGATGTGCAGGCATTGGGACACAAAGATTCACCTTCCTCTAATGGAAAAGTCGTAGGGTGTATGGGAGAAGGTATGGGAGAGAGCAGATTGGAGGAAGCGATATCTTGTGGGACTGCTATTCTGGGAGGTTGGGTAGGGGAATAACTGGGGGAAAATGATTGTAACACAAAATCTGGTGGAAATGAATGATGTAAAACAGAAGTTAATAAAGCATTTGTTTAAAAAAAATTAAAAAAACAAAAACAAAAACAAACAAACAAAAAAAAACAAAGAGGGACAGGATCAAAGTAGGGAATGGACCAGGTGGGAGGTGAGACGGGTGGGAGGGAAATATAAGCAGTCTTTTACAGTATATCTACTATGGTAATGTTTTGCATAGATATACATGTACAACACATACTGAATTGCTTATCTCCTCAGAGGGAGGGCGTGACAAGGGAGGAAGGGAATGGATCTGAAAATTGAAGTTTTAAAATTAAGTGTTTCATAAGATGTCCAGGCATTGGGGCTCAGAGATTCACCTTGCCCTAATGGCAAAGTCGAAGGGGATATGGGAGAAGATATGGGAGAGAGCAGATTGGGTGAGGGGATATCTAATGGGACTGCTATTCTGGGGTGGTGGGTAGGGAAAAAATGGGGGAAAAATGTAACTCATAATCTGGTGGAAATGAATGATGTAAACCAGAAGTTAATAAAGCATTTGTTTATTTAAAAAAAAGAATGTAAAAAAAATAATAAAGAAAATGTTCTTGCTGGATATGTTTCCAGTTGCAAAAATGCTTTTTTGCAATAAATAATTTTAGCTTTTGGTTTTAGACAAATTTTCTTGATTCTATATGAAAAAAAAGGTTTTTTTTTTCTATTTTTATGACTTTAAATGGATGTGTTTTAAAAATAAAAACATGAATTACTTATTTTAGATTATTATTTTGCATACATTGTTATAATTATGTTCCTTTTCTATTTTACTCCTGCCTCATTTGAATGTCAGAATCGTATTTGTCTGTAAGAAGGAGTATGAAAAATGCTTTCTTATTTTTGAGAATAGTTCATATATTATAGAAATTATTTGTTCTTTAACTATT
>WOXC01003310.1:0-40685 GCA_011680675.1 Gymnobelideus leadbeateri
CAACATCTATGAACCTGTTTTTTTCTTTTCTTTTTCTCCCCAGAATTTATTTTTAGTTTTCAACATTCATTTCCACAAGATTTTGAGTTCCAAATTTTCTCCCTATCTTTCCCTTATGCCCTACCCCAAAACAGCAAGCATACCGATTACCTCCCATTAACCAGTGTGCCCTCTCTTATATTGCCCCATCAACATCTTTTTCCTGCTCCCCTTACTTTCTTTTTTTTTCTTTTTAAACAAATACTTTATTAGCTTCTGTTTTACATCATTCATTTCCGCCAGATTTTGAGTTACAATCATTTTCCCCCATTATTCCCCTACCCAACCTCCCAGAATAGTAGTCCCACAAGATATCACTTCCTCCAATCTGCTCTCTCCCATACCTTCTCCCATACCCCCATCGACTTTTCCATTAGAGGAAGATGAATCTTTGTGTCCCAATGCCTGCACATCTTATCTCCCAATTATAGGCAAAAGAGTATTAATAATAGTATTTATATATGTATTTGAAACATTTAATGTTACGACTTTGAATTTCAGATCCATTTCCTTCCTCCCTTGTCACCCATTCCTTCTTGGGATATAAGTAATTCAGTATATGTTGTACATGTCTAGCTATGCAAAACATTATCATAGTAGATATATTGTACAAGGCTGCTTATAATTCTCTCCCACTCATCCCACCCCCCACCTGGTCCATTCCCTACATAATCCTGTCCCTCTTCTATAGTGGGTACTTCCAACCTCCCCTCACCCCAAGGATGCCCTCCCATCCATCATCCCTCCTCTCATCCCCCTTCTCCCTATCCTGCTGCAGGTTGAGATATCCCATTTAGTATGTATGTCATTTTTTCCCTGAACCAAATTCAATGTGAATGTGGTTTTGCCTTTTTAGCCTTCCTTATTCTCCCCCTCCTTTGCAACCACGTCCCCTACATGAGACAGTTTACCCTACCATGTCTCTCCCCATCTCCTCTTGCCACTTTCCTCTCTCACCTCATAATTTCATCCCTTGAGTATTCTCCCTTCCCAACAAATTCAACCTATGCCCTCTATCCATATAACTGTAACCATACACACACACATTCACATATGTATTCATATGACCACACCCCCTTCTTCCATTATTTTCATAGTGAGAAAGATATCATCAGTCACAGATATTGCTTTTCCATATAGGAATGTAAATAGTTCAACTTTGATAAGTTCCTTTTCATTTCTTTTCCCTGATTACCTTTTCAGGCATCTCTTACTTCTTGCGTCTGGATGTCAAATTTTCTATTCAACTCTGGTTTTTTCCTCAAGAATGCTTGAAAGTCCTCTATTCCACTGAATGACCATATTTTCCCAAGAAACAAAATAATTGAAGCCTATGGGTAGGTGACCCTTGGGTTCATTCCCAGTTCTTTGCCCTCTGGAATATCATATTCCATGCCCTTTGATCCCTCAATGTAGAAGCTGCCAGGTCCTGGCTATTCTGATTGTGTTTCCACAATATTGAAATTGTTTCTTCCTGGCTGCTTGTAGTATTTTCTCTCCTTTGATCTGGGGATTCTGGAACCTGGCTATAATATTTCTGGGAGTTTTCTTTGGGATCTTTTTTCAGGAGGTGATCTGTGGACTTTTCAACCTCTATTTTGCCCTCTGGATCTAAAACATCAGGGCAGTTTTCCCTTTTTGAGAATTTCTTGAAGGGTCATTTCTAGGTTCTTTCTTTGATCATGGCTTTCAGGTAGTCCAATAATTTTTAAATTGTCTCTCTGGATCTATTTTCCATGTCAGTGGTTTTTTCCATGAGATATTTCACATTGCCTTCTATTCTTTCGTTTGTTTGGATCTGCTTTAACAGCATCTTGATTTCTCATAAAGTCACTAGCTTCCATTTGCTCCAGTCTAACTCTGAAGGAATGAATCTCCTCAGTGAACTTTTGAGATTCTTTTTCCATCTGGCAAATTCGACTTTTTAAGGCATTCTTCTCCTCATTGCCCTTTTGGGCCTCCTTTGCCATTTGAGTTAGTCTATTTTTTAAGGTGTTGTTTTCCTCAGTCAGGCTGTTGACCCTCATTTCATACTTTTCCTGCATCCTTCTCATTTCCTTTCTAATTTTTCCTCCACTTCTCTTATTTGATTTTTAAAGTCCTTCTTAAGGTCCTCTATGGCCTGCAACCCGCTCATGTTTTCCCCTGGGGCTTTTGGAGCAGGACTTCTGACCTCACAGTCCTTTTCCCGCTCTATGCCCCCAAAATAGAGTCTAGGGTTGCATTTTTCTGTTTCCTTTGCCTTGGCATGTTGCCACTTAATTGCTTGACTTTTGGGCTTGTTGCCACACTATGGCTTTAAGGCCAGCTAGAGGAATTTTCGCCCCGAACGTGTGGGGGGCAACTTCCGTTTCTGGCAAGCTATAAACCCACCCACAACTTCCACCCTAGATCACAATCCAGATCCAGGGAGGTTAAAGCAAGAGCGATTACCCCCCAAGACTGATCGCTGATCTCCCCACGATTTGTAGGCTGGGAGCCGGAAATGCCTCTGAAAACTACAAAATGGCGTGTCTCCTCAGCGGCTTCTAGCCCCCAGGGGAGGGAGCTGACGCATTCCCCAAATACAGGTCCTAAAGTCCATAGGACACTAACCTCTTACTTTGTCCTAGGCAAGTCTATGTTGATAATTCTGGAGTTTCCACAGGTTCCTGGTGTTCTGGGGTTCCTCCAGCTGGCTGCTGGCCCTGCCACCCTGGGGTTAAAACCTCGGCTCACATGGACCTGGGCTGTGGTCGGCTCGGCTCCTGAGCTCTGTGCTCTGCGCGCTGCTGGCTCCCAGACTGCTGCTCTGGTCCTTCCTGCAGGGTGCTGGGCTGTCCTCAGCGGGAGGTTAGCTTCTCTGTGTCGTTCTGTGGGTGCTGGGGCTCCAGAAGTTTTTCAGAGTCCTTTTTTACATAGTTTGTGGAGAATCTGGGGGCAGAGAGGCTTGGACGAGCTGTTTCTACTCCGCCATCTTGGCTCCGCCCCCTCCCCTTACTTTCTTATATGGCAAGAAGGACGTCTATACCATAATTGTCTGTATATCTTATTTCCTATTTGCATGTAAAAACAATTTTTTTGGAGAGCAATTGGGGTTAAGTAACTTGCCCAAGGTCACAGGGCTAGGTTTTTGTTTGTGTGTGCATTAAGTGTCTGAGGCCAGAACCGAACTCAGGTCCTTCTGACTCCAGGGCCGACGCTCTACTCACTGCACCACCTAGCTGCCCCAAAAACAATTTTTTTAACATTTGTTTTTAAAAACAATAAATTGCTTACAAAAATTGGGAATGACACCCACCAAACTCCTTTTGTGAGAAAAACATGGTCCTGATAGCTAAATCATTGTGAATTAAATATCAGCAAACAGGTTATAGCAATATATTTAAAGTTTATACTATATGACCAGGCTGGATTTATAATAGAAATGTAGGACTAGTTTGATATTAGAGAAACCATGGACATAATAGATTGTATTAATAAAAAAATGAAAATGACATATCACTAAGAGCTAAAATAAAATATACCTGTTTATATTAAAAACTAACAAATGTGAGAATAAACTGAGTTATCCTTAATCAAGCTAACAGCAGCTGCCTAAAAACCACGAGCATACCTTATCCAAAAAGGAGAACTAGTATAGGTCTTTCCAAGAAACTAAGGGGTTAAAGCAACAGTGTCTACTGTGACCACCATTATTTGCTATAGCACCAAAAGCACTAGGTATGACAATATCATTAAAAGAAACTGTGGGAATGAGCACTAAAAAAACAAAAACATCTTTATATAATACTTTCCTAAAAAACAGAGATTCAACTAAAAATAAAAAACAGAGGAAACAAGTACTTCAGTAAAGTAACAGAATCAATAAAATCTAGCAGAACTAAAAAAAAAAAAGACATTCCATTGAAAATTGCTATCGAAGTACCTTTTCCAGAGGAATCATATCACTATATTTGCAAAATACTTTGCAAAGAAAAACAAAGAAAAAATTAGCTTAAGAGAAACTGATTTTTGCTCATTGATCCAGGTAAGTATAAGAAAAATAAAAATTTTACCTACATTAATTGATATATTTAGTGCCATAATAATCTAATAAAGGATTACATGAAAGCACCAGAAACAATTATAACAAAATTCATCTAGAGGAACAAAAGGTCAAGAGGTTCGGTATTAAGAGTAAAAAAGTGAGAAGGAATGGAGCCTGGCAAAATCAGATCTCTAACTATACTATAACACAGGAGCCGTGGAAAAATAACTTGGCATAGGTAAAGAAAAATAAAGCTGTTCCAAATTGGGTACAAAAGGTCCAGAGTATGTGTTCAATAAACTCAAGGACATAAACTATTGGGATAAAGACTTATTATTTGGCAAAACTACCTTAGAATATTGGATAGCAATCTGGTTAAAAAAAAAAAGTGGTATACGAGGTGGCTAGGTGGCGCAGTGAGTAGAGCGTCGGACCTGGAGTCAGAAGGACCTGAGTTCCGATCCGACCTCAGACACTTAATGCACACACAAACAAAAACCTAGCCGTGTGACCTTGGGCAAGTTACTTAACCCCATTGCCCTCCAAAAAGCAAAAAAAAAAAGTGGTATAGACCATTGTCTCATATTACACACAACAATAATCTCCAACTGGATAGATGAACTGAATATAAAATGTTATCTCATTAACAAATTAGGAACATAAAAGACACATTTTAAAATTATGAGTAGGAAACAAAAGATCATTGCTAACTTTGTAGAGAATAGTGTCTGCCGAGCAATTAGAAAGAATGCCAGGTTGCAAGATGTTGAGAAGTGAGAGTAAAGGAAATAAAGGTAGCAAAAGGAAAACTTTTTTAAGGGGTCTGGCAGAGAATGAAAGGAATCAATTAATAGGGAGAGTTGAAGATTTGAGAAAAATAAACAAGACAGAGTACTGGTGATTGAAAATATAAACTGGGAGGTGATGGGATCAAAGGCATATGTACATAAATTGGCCTTTCCAAGGAAAAGAGTAACCTTTGTGAGAGAAATGTATTTTATTTTAGGTCTTAGTGATATGTCATTTTAATTTATTTTGTTATTAATGAAGTCTAGTATATCCATGGTTTTTCTAATATTGAACTAGCCCAGAGAAAAGGAAGAGGGAGACAGAATAATATCAAGGGGTTTTATAAAAGGCAAACTCCTTATGGGGAGACTAGGGGGCGCAGTGAATAAAGTACTGGCCCTGGAATCAGGAGGACCTGAGTTCAAATTTGGCCTCAGACACTTAACACAAAAACGTGCCATGTGACCTTGGGCAAGTCACTTAACCCCAATTGCCCTTCCCCTCCAAAAAAAGGCAAAAAAAAAAAAAAAAAAAGGCCAACTCCTCAGGAAGGAACAAGGAGGAGGTTTAAGAAGCTTAAGGAAGAGAGGTTTGAATTAGGTTCTACTGGGATAGAGGGAATCAAACAGGGATGAAAATTTTGCTACATGAAAGCCCTTTTGGGGCTAAATAATATGAATCCGTAAAGTACCCAGCTGAAGGATTTCCTCTAATATATATAAACAATGAGTATAATAAATGTAGCCTGTTTTGGTTTGGTTTTTTTTGTTGTTGCTACTGTTAACTATGGTTATTGCTATTTGGAAGCTGCATAACATGTTAAGACATATTTAGGTCCATTAAGAGCAATTTCATCAGTGTAGAGGAACTCTAGGTATTATAATTCCTGTGCTATAACTCACTCCATTGATGTAGATCAGCAACTCATCTGTGACAGTCTCAGAGTATTGACATTGAGAGGTTAAGTGACTTATCCATGGTCACAATCAGTATACATCAGAACTGGAACTGAGGTCATCCTAGCTCCAAGGTCAACAATCTGTTTATGCTGGCACATTGCCTCTCATAGTTATTTTAGAAAAATCATCAATAGGGTAAGTAAATACTGTTTGTATGGAACAAAAAGCTTTACTTCAAAAAATAAACTCTATTTTTAAAAAATAAGCTATTTTAATAAAAATTGTAAAAGTTTTCTAGAGATAGATTTAATTGCCTCCCGTCTGTTAAAATATGACAGGATAATGATTACAAATGCAAATATTTAGCTTCTAGAAGCAGAGGCAGTACCATTACCAAAATCTATTTGCACTGAGTGCTGAGTTGTACTTAGCAACCAGGCTGGATATATGCTTATTCTTCTATGTGAATGTTTGTCAGAAATTCAACGTCTGTATTTTTGAAGTCAGTAGTCACAGCATTTTCTAGTAATGTAACTCAATATAGATGGAGTAAGAAATAATGTATACAACTCAGTATGGTCAGTATATGGGTAGTTATGGAAAGTTACTTTCCTTACCTTGCCTCATTTAGATAGTAATGAAAATAGTATCCATGAAATACTAAAACAATGCAGGGTATCCCAAAAGTTTTGGTGCAGTTTTGAGCTATTAAAACTTAATCCTTAAAACTGCAATCAGACTTTATGCTGAGGCAAAGTCTATACTGATGTGTGACCATATTTTAAAATCTCAGCAAATACTGATTCAGATAAGTACACTGGCATTAACATTCTTCATATATTTGACAAGTGACATCTCAATGCATATTACCAGAGTTACAGAATTTTAGAACTAAAAGAAACCCTGGAGATTATCCATGTCACCCTTCTTATTTTACAGATGAGTAAACTAAGGCCTTTAGAGATTGAATAACTTATTCAAGGTCACACAGCAAGTTAGTAGGAAAGCCAGGATTAAAACCCATGTATTCTGAATTCTAATCCAATGCTCTTGTAAATTTTACTGCCTCTTTCTAATTCAGCATTCCTCCCCCTCAGACCAAGGCATGGAACAAACAATAATGATTTAAGTTGGTTAAGGTGAAAAAAAGAGGAGTGCAAAAAACTGCAAATTTAAAATAGTCCAATGATTTTTCTCCAAAAAAGAGGTAAAATCAGGCAAACAAAGGGGGGGGGGAGGTGGAGAAGGTAAATAAGAACAGGGGCACAACAGGGGTCTTCCTGGGACAATAGGAGATCTGAAGGAAAATCCCAGGATAGGTTTGGTCCCAGTGAGGAGTAAACACCTCCAAGCTATAGTCTGTTTAAGCAGCAAGTCACTTAAACAATAAGTAGCAAGTCTTCCTGATAGTTGGCTTGGAAGGCTGCCTCAGCCCCAGCCACAGGAACTTTTATCCCCAGAACAGTAAGGAAAGCTGTGCTACTGAGCTGGGGAAGATTAGAGGGAACCTCTGCTGACAAGGAAAGCTAGTGCTGTGGAGAGAGGCTGGGTGAGAAGAAACCAGCACACACTCAGCGAGTGCAGTAGCAGGGGAGGGGGGGATACTGTTGGCTGCTGACACTTAACAGGAGGTCTTGGTTTGAGTTCAAGGTGAGATGGGAGAGCTGTGGAGGATCTGAGGGCAGAGGTACCATCCCCCATATCCCAGTAGTAGAAGTGACTATAAAAACTAAACTATCCTCACCACCCCCACCAAAAAAAAAAAAGAAAAAAAAACAAGCACAGGCAAAGGAAAAAGAATTCATTCACAGAAAGTTATTATGGGAATAAAAAAGACCAGGGTTCATCTTCAGAGGAGGATACTGAAGCAAAGAAACCCTCTTCTACCACAAAGAATAATGTCAAATGGTACCTACCCAAAAAGATTTCATAGAACTTAAAAAAGACTTTTAGAATCAAATGAGAGACATGGAAGAAAAAAAAAAACAATCCAAGAAAAATAAGAAGAGTATGAAAAGAAAGCCAACCAGAATCTTAAGGAAGAAAATGACACCTTAAAAATTAGAATTGCGCAAGGGGAAGCCAGGTAAGTTTTAAGAGATCAAAAAATAATTAAACTAAATATTAAGAATTAAAAAATAGAAGAGAAGGTAAAATATTTTATAAGAAAAACAAATGATGTGGGGAACAGATCAAGAAGAGAAAACATAAGAATAATATGACTACCTGAATGCTAGGATTAAAAAAAAAAGAATCTTAATACAAAAATACAAGAAATGATTAAAGAAAATTGTCCTGAATCATTAGAACAAGGGAAAGTAGAAAGAAAAAAAAATCCCTTGATCACCACTTGAAAGAGTTCCTATGAGGAAAATTCAGAGGAATATTATAGTTAAATTCTGAAACCCCCATCTCAAGGACAAAATAATACAAGCATCAAGAAAAAGTAATTTACGTGTGGCTGTGTCAAAATTAGATTACACAAGACCTAGCAGTGGAGACACTTAAAGGACCACAGATCTTGGAACACTATATATCAAAGAGCAAAAGAACTGGGTTCCAGACAAAATATCACATCCAGCAAAGCTTAGCATTATCATGAACGAAAAAACAAATGGACATTTGATCAACTATTAGACTTTCAGAACTTTGTTTAAAAAGAAAAACAGAAAAAAAAAAACTTAAGAGAAGATTTGGCATACAAAAGCCAAGAGAAACACAAGGTACACACAAAGACTGATGAAAAGTGATTCAAAAAGGACAGACCATTTATCTATGTCTGTAAAATGTAAAACATATGTCTAAGATTGTCATTAGCAATTGAGTAATTTGTAAGAAAGACCGGGGTAGACCTGAGTATGATATGACTTTAAAACCACACAGGAACAATTAAAAAGAGTAATAAAATTATACAGATGAGGCGTAAAAAGGAAGAAATGACACAGAGGAATTACAAGGGGGAGGAGGGCTGGAAGTTCTGGTAACCTACTTTCATCAGGAATGGATCCAAGGGAGAAAAATATATAAAAACCTAGAATAGTATAAAAGTCTTCTAAATTCAGAAGAAATACAATGGTAAGGGGATGGTGAAGAGGGGAGAAGATAAGGGAGGGATATTTAAAGGGGAAGGTGAGAAAATAGGTTAAGGGGGAGTATAGAAGAGCATTTGTATTTTGGGGAATGAGACATTAAAGGAAGGGATTCTTAGAGGCTAATAGGAGGGCAAGGTACTGGGCAGAAGTAAACTAGAGGAGTCAGGAGGGATAGGAAATAAGAGATATGCACAAACATAAAAACAAAGATCAGGTGTAGAATTTGTTAGGGAAAGTATATGTCTATATATGTACATATGTATATATCTATATATATGCATGTATTTATCTATAGATAAAAAATATATCTGCACTGAATTGTGGCCTTTGGGGAAGTGGGGGGAAGAACAAAGTAAAAAGTGCACAGCAGAGAACAAAAGAAAACAAGGGAAAAAAAGAGGGATGGTTATAAAAACAAGATGCAATATTTATCATATGGCTTTCTTGAAATAAAAATTTATTGCTATATATTTTTAATCTTCTCTTCTGCTCTGTTCAGTGCACATGACATGCTTATATTTGACATGACATGCTTTTTTCCTTTATATTTAAATTTCAATGTTGAAGTTTATAATGTTTCTTTTTCTTTATTCTGTATGCAAGTTCTGGTGTTTGAGTCTTTAAAAAAAATAATTTAAAAAAAAAGTGGGCAAGGTTACAGGACTGGTAAGTTTGGTGTTGAAACCTCCCCAAATTCTAAAAAAATTATCACTCAGATGGTTTGGGAGCAATGAGAAAAATAATATGCCAATGCCTAGGCACTACAATGAATTCAGAAAGATCAACTCAATTCAAAATAATCTAATTTTTACTTATGATGAAATTACTAGAATAGAGGGGAAATTTATAGACATGACATATTATGATTTCAGTCACACAGTTGATAAAATTTTGCAGAACATCACTTTGAATAAGTTGATAAAATATGAACTGGATAAAATTTTAGAGAAAATCAAAGATTTCTGGACAAAGAATATCAACCTGGGTGGATTCCTTTAATATAAGTACAAGGTGATGAGATTTATCTCTGTCCTATTCAATATTTTTATCAGTGACTAGAATGATTGAAAGGAATGTTTGTAGAGGGGTATCTAGCACTACTGATAGAATGATATACAAAATGATTGATATTTTAGAATGGAAAATAAAAGCATGGAATTTAAGAAATAAATGCAGTCCTAGAGCTAGTTTTTATATCACATAAGTACAAGAGAAGTGAGTAGTCATTTATGAAGAAAAAAAAAGAGATAAGGTTTCAATTAACGAGAGGTTTATTAAGCCAGTGCTGTGACAAAAATACTAAAAAGCTGATGCTACTGTAGACTAAATTAATGGGTGTATATAGTATCTTGGTCTGGATAACAGAAGCAGTATAATCTTTATTGTCAGGATGGGGAGGTGGTATAGAGTGCTAGGCTTTGAGTCTGGAAAATTCATCTTCCAAAGTTCACATCTGACCTCAGACACTTACTAGTAGTGTGACCCTGTACAAATCACTTACCCCCGTTTGCTGCTATTTCCTCATCTGTAAAATAAGCTAGAGAAAGAAATGACAAAACCACTCCAGTATCTTTGCCATGAAAATATGGTCACAAAGAGTCAGACACAACTGAAATGACTGAAAGACAACAACAATCTCCATTGATGGGATCATAACTAGAGAAATGTGTTCAATTTTAAATACCACATGCCAGAATGGCAAATAAAGTATGTCCAGAGGAAGGCAAACAGGGTGATGGAAACATCTAGAAATCAGACCATATAAGGACTAGCTGAAAAGGATTATTGCTTAGCCAGGAAAAGGATAGCTGTCTTTAAACATTAATCATGTAGAACAGGAAATAGGTGTGTTCTCTTTTGCTCCAGCAAGGAGATCTAGGACTAATGGAGTAACATTCTGGCTCAACATACGAGTAAATTTTTAAGGAAAAATGACTCTTTTCTTTTTTTTAAATTTATTTTTAGTTTACAACATTCAGTTCCACAATCCCTTGAGTTTCAAATTTTCTCCCTCTCCCTCCCCACAGCGGCATGCAATCATATACAGGATCTACATATACCTTCACATTAAACATTAGTCAAGTTGTAGAGAAGGATTATAACCAGGGGCGGAGTCAAGATGGTGGAGTAGAAACAGCACTTCCACAGAGCTCCAGCCCACACCACTTCAAAATTATGTAAAAGGGGGACTCTGAACGACCTCTAGAACTCCAGAACCCACAAAATGACAAAGAGAAGATAACCTCCTGCTGAGGACAGCCCGGCAGCCCAGCAGGAAGCTGCCAGCACAGCCCTCTGGGAGCTGAGCCCAGGACCACGTGAGTCGGAGGTTTTAGCCCCAGGGTGGAGGGACCCCAGAACACCAGCAGCTATGGCGTTTCTAGAATTCTCAACACATAGATGCCTAGCACAAAGTGAGAGGTCAGTGCCCTATGGACTTTGGGACTAGTTGGAAGAACATGTGGCCTCTTTCCCCTGGGGTCGAGAAGCTGCTGAGGAGCCAGCGCAGCTTGCCCCATATTGCCATGCTGCAGCTTCAGCTCCTGGCCTGCAAACTGTAAGGGGATCCGGTGATCAGTCTGGAGGGTAATCGGTCTTGCTTTACCCTTCTTGGATCTCAAATGCGGTCTGGGGTGGAGGTCTTGGAGTGTGTGACCAGCTTGCCAGAGTGTGTGGAAGCTTCAGAGAGACCACCCAACTAATACCTCCGGAAGTTGAGAAAACCCCAGCGTTTGGTATGGAAGGTCCCCTGGCTGGTGGCAGAGCCCTACTGTGGCAACAAGCCCAAAAGTCAAGTAATTGAGTGACAACATACCTAGGCAAAGGAAACAAAATAAACAGAAAAATTCAACATTAGACTCCTATTTTGGGGGCAAAGAGGATCAAAGCATGGAACAGGAGGAGGACTGGGAGGTCAGAACTCCTGCACCAAAAGCCCCAAATGAAAATACGAGCTGGTTACAGGTCATAGAGGACCTTAAGAAGCAGGTAAGAGAAGTGGGAGAAAAATTAGGAAGAGAAATGACAAAGATGCAAGAAAAGTATGAAATAAGAGTCAATAGCCTGACTGAGGAAAATAACACCTTAAAAATAGACTAACTCAAATGGCAAAGGAGGCCCAAAAGGGCAATGAGGAGAAGAATGACTTAAAAAGTCGAATTTGCCAGATAGAAAAAGAATCTCAAAAGTTCACTGAGGAGATTCATTCCTTCAGAGTTAGACTGGAGCAAATGGAAGCTAATGACTTTATGAGAAATCAAGATGCTGTTAAGCAGATCCAAACAAATGAAAGAATAGAATGCAATGTGAAATATCTCATGGGAAAAACCACTGACCTGGCAAATAGATCCAGGAGAGACAATCTAAAAATTATTGGATTACCTGAAAACCATGATCAAAGAAAGAATCTAGAAATGATACTTCAAGAAATTCTCAAAGAAAATTGCCCTGATGTTTCAGAACCGGAGGGCAAAACACAGGTTGAAAGAATCCACCAATCACCTCCTGAAAAAGATCCCAAAATACAATATTCCAAGGAATATTGTAGCCAGGTTCCAGAATTCCCAGATCAAGGAGAAAATATTACAAGCAGCCAGGAAGAAACAATTTCAATATTGTGGAAACACAATCAGGATAACACAGGATCTGGCAGCTTCTACACTGAGGGGTTGAAGGGCATGGAATATGATACTCCAGAGGTCAAAGGAGCTGGGATTAAAACCAAGAATCACCTACCCAGCAAAACTGAGTATCATGTTTCTGGGGAAAATATGGTCATTCAGTAGAAAAAAAAAAACTTTTAAAAATTCTTGAAGAAAAAACCAGAGTTGAATAGAAAATTTGACATTCAGACACAAGAAGCAAGAGATGCTTGAGAAAGTAAACAGGCAAAACCTTATTCTCATTGAATTTGGGAGAGAATGACATACATACTAAATAGGGTTTCCCAAGGGAGAGCAGGGGAGAAGGGGATGAGAAGGGGGACAATGGAAGGGAGGGCAGGCTGGGAAGGGGGATTTGGAAGCACCCACTTTTGAAAAGGGACAGGACCAAAGTGGAGAGTGGACCAGGTGGGAGGTGGGATAGGAGGGAGGGAAATCTAGTCAGTCTTTTACAATATATCTACTATGGTAATGTTTTGCATAGGTACACATGTACAGTATATACTGACTTGCTTATCTTCCTTTTAAAATCATATTTTTAAAAAATATATAAATACTATGATTAATACTATTTTGCATATAATTGGGAGATAAGATGTGCAGGCATTGGGGCATGAGGATTCACCTTGCCCTACTGGAAAAGTTGAAGGATGTATGGGAGAAGAGATGGGAGAGAGCAGATTGGATGAGGGGATATCCTGTGGGACTGCTATTCTGGGGTGGTGGGTAGGGGAAAAATGGGGAAAATATTGTAACTCAAAATCTGACAGAAATGAATGATGTAAACCAGAAGTTAATAAAGCATTTGAAAAAAAAAAACAATTACAACCAATGGAGTGAACAATGCAAAATAAGAAACAAAACATAACAAAAAAGAGAAAGAGAAAGTAATTTGCTTCAATCTGCATTCAGACTCTGTATTTCTTTCTCTGGATGTGGATATCCCTTTCCATCATGATTCTTTTGGAGTTGTCTTATAACTTTGCATTGCTGAGAGGAATACAGTCTATCAAAGTTAGTAGTCACACATATGATGTGTCTGTAATTGTGTACAAAGTTCTGATTCTGCTCTCCTCATTCAGCTAAAACTAGCTGTCTTGAGAAGAAATAAAGTTCCCTGTATTGGAGGTACTCATGCCAGGTCTATATAGCTACCTTTCAGAGATAGCATAGAAAGGATTACAAATAGTAAGTTACAAATCTCTTGCCCAATTCTGAGATATCATAATTCTAATGTATAGAGTCCATAAAAAATTTTCCCTGATAGAGTTAGAAAATTAACGTTAATTTGTTACTGAATGAAAATATTAATGATATTTCCATGTGTCAGCAGCAAGTTATGTGTCCTATGCTTTTGTCAATATTTTTGTCATTTTATACTTATAATTTGATGATATAAATAGGGTAGGGAGTATTATCTGAAATTTGTACAAATTTGGTCACCCAAGGAAGAGAGGTTAAATGACAGACATAAAATTGCATGGAAAGGTGGTAGAATAGTGGCCTAATGTTGTAATATCCAAGCCTCTCTTTTTTCTACTAAACCATGCTAACCCATTCATATTACATTGAAATAAGTGGTTTATAACATAGTAATTATTAGTTAATAGTACAATACATTCTAGAAAAGTCACTAAGGCACTGTAGTCCTACTGCTGAAAGTCAATAACATTTAGGGAACAACACAGAAGTAAGCTAAGGATCTATAATTTATTAAAGCCTTAATTGTAATGTTTGATAATATTATTCTACTGGATTCAAGTCAACAAACATCTATTAAGGCACTATTATTTATAAATTAGTTATCCTTTCCAGGCAGCAGGGGTTAGGGGCATGGCACAACAACAACCCCTGACTCCTTTCCCCTTTGCCATCTAGAAAATCAGAGTAAAATTTTTTGGCCTTTCCTTTCCTATCACAGAAGGAGTCTGATTTTTTCTTTTTCCTGTATGGGGTGTTTAGAGTACCTTATTGTAAAATCTGGGTTAAATATTTGGTCCTAGGCTCTGTGTCATCTACTGCATTTGCATGTTATCTGTGGCTTCTGGAAACCTCCCCCCGCAATTCCCATTTAATTTCCTATGTCAACCTGCGACAGATTGAAATTGCAACGGGGAAAGGATAACTGTAGAATGTAAGCTCCTTGAAGAAAATAACTATTTTAGTTTCTTGTCTATCTATCCCCAGTGGCTTGAAAACAAAAATATTTAGTAAACGTTTGTTGAAAATGAATTGAATTACAAGATGCTGTGGTAAGGAACTGTAATAGAGGACAACTACAACAGACATTGTTCTTATAGAGTTTACAAGTCAATAGCTATCTCCAAAAGTTAATGTTTCACTTTGTGGTTTTTTCTAACCTTAATATGTTTCATTCATTTAAATATTATCACAATTTCAAAAATAAACCTTCAAATTCAAATAAACCTGGACATTATAAGGACCTTGTTTTCCTTTGTGAAACTATCAAGTTAGATACTATCTAAGGCATTCATGGTCAGAAAATTGATTTTGGTATCAATTAGTGTGTAAAAAAATATGAAATTAATAATGATGAGTTACTCATCAAGGAAAAATGACAAATTAATCAGAGAATTATTAAGTATGGAAAAGTTAAGAACCACCTAGAGTGAATCAAAACAGTTTTTTTATATTCAGTTTTTACTTTTACACAAAAATAAATTACCCAACTTTCTAAATCTTGTGGAAAGAAAATAATGAAATGAGCAATATGTTGCAAGATCTCAAATAAACTGTCAGCCCTTCAGAGTAGAGATTATTCTCCTACTTAATGCATACTGTTCTACAGAGAGTTGAGATTAAATGTAGGCAAAGTAGTCAGTTGCCAAGAAAGGGTGCAATATATAGATAGATGGGTAGAGTGATGCTTTTTAACAGTTCCTTTTATAAATGCATATATCATTAATGCCATAAAATTTTATTTTCATGACCCATAAATTTATTTTCATTATGTCAAGTTCCATGTATTACAATGACAGCTCAAAGCCAGGAACAGACAGTGATATACAGTAGTTACAAATTTTAAATCTATCTCATGTAGAAGAAGCAAGGGGAAGTGGCTGCAGGGGAGGGGAAGAATAGGAAGGCAAAAAGGCAAAACCACATTCTCATTGAATTTGGTTCAGGGAGAGAATGAAATACATACTAAATGGGATATCTCAACCTACAGCAGAATAGGGGAAAGGGGGATGAGAGGAGGGATGATGGATGGCAGGGCATTCTTGAGGGGAGGGGAGGTTGGAAGTACCCACTATAGAAGAGGGACAGGATCAAGTAGGGAATGGACCAGGTTGGGGGGTGGGATGGGTGGGAGGGAATTATAAGCAGCCTTGTACAATATATCTACTATGGTAATATTTTGCATAGCTATACATGTACAACACATACTAAATTACTTATCTTCCCAGAGGGAATGGGTGACAAGGAGGAAGGGAATGGATCTGAAATTCGAGGTCTTAAAATTAAATGTTTCAAATATATATAAATAATATTTTAAAAAAAGATGTCAATGACAAGAAACAAAAATAACAATGTATTTGTTTAGAAACACAGCAGTCTGAGTTTTCATCCTATACCCAGAAAAAAAGGAAAACATGATAAAAGACAGTGCTGCAAAGGTTATAAAAAAGCAAGTGTATTAATGCATTGTTGGTGGAACAGTAAACTAGTAAACCATTTTGTACAGCAACTTGGAATTATGCAATGGTGAAAATGTCTATACCTTCTGACTCACAGATACTGCTGCTAGGTATATGTACCCAGGAGGTCACTGAGGTAAAATCTCCATATGCACCTAAACACTTAAAGGAGCACTTTTTGTGGTAGCAAAGAGCTAGAAATAAATTAGACTGCTACTTATTGGGGAATGGTTAAACAAATGTTGGTATTTGAATGTAACAGAATGTGCTATAAGGTGAACATACAAAGGCAGAGTAGCATGGATGAACTTAGATGAAAATGAAGTAAGCATACCCAGGAAACCAACATAGACAATGACTACAACAATGTAAATGGAAAGAGCAATGATAACAAAATAAACAAAGAGGAATATTTACAAAATGATAAAGAACAAGCTTGACCCCAAGAAGAAATATAGCAAGATACACTCCCCTGCCACAGTTTTGCAGAATGGAGAGGTGGAGAGTCCATGAGTGTGGAACACTAAATATAACAACAGAACTTTTCAAAATACTGTTCAGTTCTGCTAAATTTTTCCCTTACTCCCTTTTTTTCTGTTTCAAACAAATTTTTTTTTAAAGATGTCTCTCTGGGAGGAGGAAAAGAGAAAAATATAAGAGAAAATCTAGGCAACATAAAAACAAAAGCTAGTAATAAAATCCATTAAAAAAAAAACCAACAACCAGCAGTAAATCCCAAAGCATAATTTGAGATTAATAAACATTTCACCTCTAATCTAACAGCATTCTACAATGAGAACTGGTATTCAGAAAAAAATAAACTTCAGAGACCAAAGAACTTTGAACCAAAGAAAGAATATCCATCAACGTACCAGAAAATTGAATTAGCCGAAACAACCTAAGGTTTTCAATCTTATACAAATATGAGAAAATAAATGTTAATGAATTCACCAAAGATGGCATGATCTTTAAATATCACCTTTTCAGTTTTTATTCCTATAAAAACATACACTTTATTTTTATCCTTTCCACTTCAGTATAGCACACTTTCAAAGTTAAATAGAACATAGATGGGGGCGTCGAGGTGGTGCAGTGAATAGAGCACCGGCCCTCAAGTCAGGAGGACCTGAGTTCAAATCCAGCCTCAGACACTTAACACAAAAACTAGCTGTGTGACCTCAGGCAAGTCACTTAACCCCAACTGCCCTCCAAAAAGCAAAAAAACAAAAAAGAACATAGTTTTCTTCTCAGCAATACCCAACATGGAAAATAATTCAAAATGAAAAGCAAAGACATCCAAATTGCATTCTTAAGTATGTAGTTTTAAATGATGGCTAAGAGAATACAGTTATTTATGAACTTTCATTCAATAATTTTTAATGAACCATAAGAATTCTTCAGGTGTGTACATACATATATACGTGTGTGTGTCTATATACATACACACACACAGAGAGAGAAATATATACACTATGTAAAAGAGCAAACCCCTTACAAATAAGCTCTCTCGGTTAAAAAAAAACCTATTAAGAAAAAACAATACTAAACAATTAATCAACATTCCTTTTAAAAAGGCTAGAAATTAAATTAATCACAATCGGAGAATTTTAAATTCTGAAAGGAAACTTAAAGAGCAAATATTTCAATACCTTTATTATGTAAATAAAGAAATTAAGGTGGGAATGATTTAAGTGAATTGTATATGATCAAACAGATAGGCAGTCACAGAAAAAAAAAAAACGTACTCAAAAGTATAGTTCTGAAGTCTCTCCCCTATCCAATCCATCCCTTATACAGTTGGAAAATTGATATTTCAAAAACAGTTTTGACAATTTCACTCTACTGATTTAGAAGTTTCATCAGCTCTATTAAAGTTCTAATTGATCTCTCTAAATAGAGATCCTGAATAAACCCAATTTCTAAAAAGGAAATATGACCGAAGGGGGTAAAAATCCTGGTCCTGATAGATTTACTTAAGAATTTTATCAAACTTTTAAAGAAAAATTACTACTAATACTATATAAATTATTCTCAAAAATTTAGAAAGCACTCTATGAGGTTCCTATTATGAAACAAATATAGTCCCAATTTCTGAACCAGGTAAAGATAAAACACAGGAGAACTATAGACCATTATCATTAATGAATATTGATTCAATAAATGAAATGCTGTCAAGGAGACATAGTGATTCATTCAATAAATCATCATAACCAAGTTGGATTTATATCAGGGATTCAAAAATAGTTCAACTTTAGGAAAATAATCAACATTATTAATCATATTAAACTTAAAACATCTCAAATCACATGATTATCTCAAAATATATGGTGAAAGTCTTTTTTTTTTTTTAAAGCAACTGGGGTTAAGTAACTTGCCCAAGGTTACATGGCCAGTTATTTCTGTATGGGTGCTAAATCTGAGGCCTGAACCAATCCCAGCTCCTTCCAACTCTGGGGCAGGCACTCTTACTCACTGCGACACCTAGCCGCCCCCAATGGTAAAAGTCTTTGACAGGGTTTTACAACCATTTTTGCTAAAAGCCCAACAAAGAAGCAGCATTTTTCTAATGCAGCTTCCCTGATCCCAGTTGTCCTAATGCAACTTCCTAATCTCATACAAAGGCCCTAACTTCCCTGACCCTGGGCCCAAGGCCATAAAATGTCCCAGACCCAAATCGTCAGGGATATTATGTGTGATCAAACACTTTTCTATAAGATAGTGAGGGACACCAAGTCTACCCAGGCTAAAGTTAAGTACCTCTACATGCTTGCTGGATCCTTGCTATATTTGTACAAATTAAACCATTTTTGGTCAATGGCTCTCAAGTCACTATCCCAAAATCAAGCCTGAGATAAGAGTGTGCTGTCATTAGAGCCATGCCTGTAACAGCCAAGAGGGACCTTTTTATATCTCCTTAAAAACAAAAGCAAACATCATAAGCAATAGGAGAATACATAATAGCTTTCCCAACAACACAACAACAAAGATATGCACTCTTTCCACTATTTTTAAAATATATTTTAGGAAATGCTAGCAATGACAACAACAAAAAAAGGAAGGAAACAAGCATTTATTAAGCACATACTACATGCCAGCCACTGTGTTAAATGCTTTAAAAATATTATCTCATTTGATTTTCACAACAATAGGTGCTATTGTCATCCCAAGGCAGAAAGAAATTAAACCACAAGTCCAAAGTTGCATTGCTAATAAGTGTCTGAGGCCAAATTTGAAGTAAGATCCACCTGACTGGAGGACAAGTACTCTTATCTATTGCACCAACAGGCAGAATGAAATTAAAGACATGGAGATAGGTAAAGAGGAGATAAAAATATCCCTGTTTGCTGAGAATAGGATGGTTTACTTAGATTCAGTCAATCAGAAATTTATCCTGTAAATTACTTAATACAGTAATCTATGTTGTATATGCCTAGCTTATATATTGTTCTTTATAGGTTATCTCCTCCATTATACAATGAGTTCCTTAAGAGCAGGGACTTTCTTTTGCCTTTCTTTGCATCTCCAGCCATTAGCATGGTGCCTGGCACAAAGTGGCACTTGGTAAAGTGGCTTATGGTCTTAGTCCATAGACTGATTGACATTTACTTCCCATAGAGGTAAGACATAGTTGTAAGGAATACCCCACAGACAAATGAAAAACCTACTTTTGCATCCTAGTTAGCTGATGTGGGATTTCCTCTAAATTTGATTTAGAGTTTCCAAAGTGGGTGATACCTCCCTCTGGGGGAATATGGAAACAATCCAGGGGTGTGGTAGTAGTTTGAAAATTTAAAAAACAAAACAATAAGGAGTTTATAAAAAGTAGATTTCTAGGGGGGCAGCAACCTAAATACATTTGGGAACCTCTGCAAGATGATTTGGATACTCTTCACGGTTCTATTAAAGGACACATTTGACATTTAACCAAGAATTTTTTACCACCACTGCCTCTAGAAGGCAAGTCGATGCACCAAAAAATAGAAAATAGTCTACTAAGCAATCTTAAATGCCAGGGAGTTTCTCAAAAGATATGGCTAGTTGCCTATTGAAATTTTATAATGGAGAAGCCTTGAAATAATTTATGTTATTAAGGCTGAGTGTAAGTAACATAGAACAATCAATCTATTGTAGTTAAATCCTTGTGCTCTGAATATGTTATTGGAATTACAATTTACTGGCACATGTCTTCATTGATTTCAAGAGGAAACTGCATGTAAAATAAGATGACAAAATAGCCTTGTCAAGTTTTGTGGCTTAATATTTGTCATTTTCTAAAAAGTATTTATCCCAAAATGGAAATAATTGCTGACCATCAGCAAGGAACCTTTCAAAGTGACTGGTTCAGGTAAAGGCTCAGCTCCTCTTCTCCACAAGAGCTCTGTTTCATGCTCATTTTGCGGTTGTAAAGACTTTGAGCCATTGTAGCAATTCTCTGAGTGCTCACAGTTAAAAATCCCATTTTTCACATTATTTAAGCTCATCTGCAATTATCATAACCATAAAACTTATTGCCAAAATGCTTACAGAATATGTGGCTCAAAAATCAATTTATTTAAGCCCTATAAAACTATAATCCCAATACTATAACAGAAACAGCTTCATTATTTAGGACTGGAAAAGTATCAATGAAAACTAACAAAAAAAAAAATCCAAAGTTAAGATAATCATATAATTGAATAAATTCATTCATTTATACATACTGATATCAAGTGACTAGAACATGTACACAAATAAGTATAATACAAGATAAATTTTAGTGGAGTGTAATCCACCCAGAAACAGAGAATTCTAGAATTGGATGGAATTCTCAGCACCTATTTAGTCTTGTCCATAACTGAAACAAAATCTGTATCACAATATATTCCAAAAAGTAAACATAAAACTCTGTCCAAAGGTCTCCAATGACAAGAAATCTGCTACTTAGCAACGAAGCCATTTCCTCTTCTGGGTAGCTTTAATTGTTAGGAAGTTTTCTATGTAGGCCTCTTTGCAAATTCTGCCCAATGTTCCTGGTTTTACAGTCTTCCAAATGACAGCCCATCAAATATTCAGATACTTGAACATAGTTATCAGATACCCTTTCCTTTACTTTCATTCTTTTTCCCAAGTTAAACATTCCAGTTCCTTCAATTGATGCAGACCTATGGCCCTAAATCATCTTGGTTATCATCCTCAGGTTACTACCTAATTTATCAGTATCTTTCCTAAAATGAAGTGTCCAGAATTAAACATAATAATACCACAGGTATAGTCAGAGCAGGGTAGAATATAGAGAGTTTTTTACCTCCTTAAATCCTGGAAGCAATGTTCCTCAATGTAGTCCTTGATTGCATTAGCTTTTTGACTGCTACACATGACACAAATTGAACTTAAAATACTCTAAAATCCCCAAACCTTTTTCAAACTGCTACCTAACCATACCTCACTCTTCTTGTGCTTGTAAAGTCAGTTTTTAAAATCCAAATTTGAGACCTTATATTTATCGCCACTGAATTTTGTCTCCATCTCATGCTTATTTCAAAATAGTAAAAAATGGAAATAGTTTGTGTAGCTGTGGATAGAGCACTAGGCCAGGAGTCAGGAAGACCGGAGTTCAAATCTAATCTAAGAAACTTACTAGCCATGTAACTCTAGGTAAATCACTTATCTTCTGTTTGCCTCCATTTCCTAAAATGTAAAAAGAGTATGATAATAGCATCTATCTCATAGGGTTGTTATGAGGAACAAATGAGATGCTTGCAAAAGGCACTTAGCGCACAGCAGGCACCATCTAAATTTTTATGTCCTCCTTTCAGGATTTGGTCATCCTTGCCGTATTGTGTTACCAACACTGCCTCTCTATAAGTCTGATAAACATTCCATCTATAATTTTAGACAAAGCCACTGAAAGACATGTTAACAGCACACATTCCTGGTACAGTAAGATTTCCCTTTAAATTGATAATGAACATTAATAACTGCTCCTGAAGTCCAATCATTCACTCCCTTCTGAAACCAAATAAATGTATAATAGCCTAGCCCTAGTCTGTATCTCTTTGTCTTTTCCAGAAGGTACAACTCTTATTATCTTATTTATATCAAGTACTAACTCCCTGTGTCCTTTTTTATTATCTTTTCCAGTCCAAAAGTCATTTTCCTTGGAAGAAAAAAGAAACTAAGAATTGTGAGGCCATGCTTTCTCTCAGTTGTCATTTATCATTGTCTAACCACCCTGAGTAATGGTCATATTTCTTCTTTGGTCAACTTTTATCCCTCAAATAAGTTTTTTTTTTTTAATTCCTTTCAATAACATTTGCTTTCATCAGCAGCCTGAATTCATTTTAAGCTTTAATACTCCTGATACATTCTTTTTGTATTTAATCTATTACCTGCCCTTGTTTCCATATTTTATGCATTTAAAAAATATAAGTTGTATGAGGAAGTCATAACTTTCTTTACCTGAAATAAATCTGAGAAGAAAGCTTATCAAAGAGCAATTTTCCTAATAATTTTTTTCTATAAAAATCAGATTAAGAAAAGTCTTTCCTATATTCAAGAGAGAAAAGTGGAGGAGGAAGACTATTCCAAGGACTGGAGAAAGTCACAATATCAGAAAAGTTCAGAATAAAATCAAATAACAGTTTTCTAGTAACTAATTTGCCTGGAAGAGTATATGAAGGATAAAGTATATATTTTATTCTACAATCAAGAGGGGGAAACTGAGGAGTTTTAAAAAGAGGTATGATGTCACCAAAGGAAATGGATTAAGAATATTTTGTCAGCAAAGATATAAAAAATAGATAGTGAAAAGGCAGACAAAAGAGAGAAACAAGTTAATGGACTATTATAATGTCACAGGATAAACTGGAAATAGAAAAAAGATGTATCATATATCTCTCTGATTATCCTTTTATTCCTGAAATACATCACAACTTTCTTTTCTATTATTCTTTCCTTCCCGTTACTTCTTTTATTTCTTATCATTATCCTAAATTTGATCCTATTCGATCAACATTTATTAAACTTTTAATTATATGTATAAGGCATTTTTCTAGATACTAAGGATAGAATAAGATGGCAAATCATAAATAAATGTTTGATGCAATGAATCCTCCATCCTTAAATCCCCTAGTCAATAAAAGTTTTAAAAGTTACCTGAACTATAGTCTAACAACATGTCACTTCATTGTTGTTATAGCAACTTTCCTCCTTTTTTACCTGTAAAATCATGTTATAAAATGGCCTTCCTACAATTCAGAGGGGAAATGGCAAAAAGACAGGCATACCGTTAAGAAAGTATTACCACATTTTCTAGCACTTTCAAATAAGTTAAAACAAGTCTAAATATCACTACTATTGTATTATATTACTGCCATTTATTTAAATATGCTATCTATAAGTGACCTAAGAATTGTGAAAATCTTATGTGAAAACTGTACATTTCATTCATATCTTGTGTTTTTTCCTTTCCCTTTTCTTTTCCCACTTTTACAACAAACTATAATTGAAAGAACTGTTTATTTTTTGGCAAAAAGCTGACCTGGTTTTACCTAAAGTTTAAAAAAAATACCAGGATATATCAAACAGCAAAAATCTATTTTAGCTTTCATCATCACATTTGATAAAATAAGCCATAAGTTTTCATTTCCATTCAGCCTTAATTGGTGTTTATTTTATTCTAAAAATCAAAATAAAATTGTATAACTCATTGCCGTCAAAGGGAACATAGCAGAGAAGACAAAATAGTGAATATGGATTCAAGAAACTCAGATATATATAATCCCAAATCACTTAACTTCTCAGTGTCTCATTTTCCTCACCTATAAAAATGAGTACAGCATACACAAGGACATGTACTTGTTATACCTACTTATAGGAGTTTTTCTGAGGAAAGCACTTTGTAAACCTTAACAAGTTGTCTATATGTTAGTTAATATTACTGTTTTGGTTTATTGTGTATGATTTCACCAAAATAAAAGAGTACAACAAAACCTGTTGGATTTTATCAATTTTGAAAGGCAAAACTGGTTCCCATAAAAAATATTTTGAGTGGAAAGACTGGATTAGGTGTCAGGATATTCTAGATTCTAGTCCCCACTTTGTGGCAGTCACTTAAATTTTCAATTTTCTAATCTATAAAATATGAATCCGGGGAGAGGGGGGTATAGGCAAGATGGCAGCATAGAAGCAGGAAAACTCCATGAGCTCCACCCATAACCACCTCAAATACCTATAAAATATGACTCTAAACAAATTTTAGACCTACAGAACCCACAAAGTAACAGAGAGAAACAAATCTCCCACTGAAGGCAGCCTGGCAAGCAGATAAGAAGGGTTCATCGCAGCATGCTAGAAGCCAAGCCCAGCCCTGAGTGAGCCCGTGGTTTTTAGCCCAGGGTGGTCCCAACCAGCAGCTGCAGCAGACTTTCTGGAAACTGGACCGCCAGCAGCAGTGGCAGTTTCTAGAAGTATCAACTCATAAACACCAAAGAAAAAGTGAGAGCTCAGTGTGGGACTCTGTTGGAACTGGGAGGAGGGAAAAAGGAAGGAGGAGCGAGTCTAGCCCCTGCCCCCAGAGCTAGAACTGGTGGAGGTGCAGCTGCTGGACAGCCACCTTGACATGGCTGCTTCAGAGCTCCTAGCCTGCAGATTGTTCGGGGGGGCCAAGTGAACATTCAGAGGGTAATTGCTCTTGTTTTAACCTGCCTGGATCCGGATTGAGGTCTTGGGTGGTGGTCCTGAGGTGTGTGACCAGTGAACCAGAGCTTGTGGGGGCTGCCAGGTTCCAGAATTCCCAGATCAAAGAGAAAGTATTACAAGCATCCAAGGAAAAACAATTTGAATATTGTCGAAACACAATCAGGATAACCCAGAATCTAGTAGGTTCTACATTAAGGGACTGAATGGCTTGGAATATGATATTCTGGAGGTCAAAGGAGCTGGGATTAAAACTAAGAATCAACTACCCAGAAAAACTGAGTATCATGTTTCAGGGGAAAATTTGGTCATTCAGTGGAATAGAGACTTTCAAGCATTCTTGATGAAAAAAGCCAGAGTTGAATAGAAAATCTGACATTCACACAAAAAGCAAGAGAAGCATGAGAAGGTAAATAGGGGAAAGAAATAATAAGGAACTTATCAAAGTTAAACTATTTACATGCCTACATGGAAAAACGATAATTTTAACTTATGAAACTTTTCTCAGTATGAGGATAATTGAAGGAAATATAAATGTGTATACATACATATATATGTCTATATAGGAGGGCATATTGGCATATCAATACATATGTAAGTGAATGTGTGTATATATGTGTACAAGTATACATAGACAGAGGGCACAGGATCAATTGAATAGGAAGGGATGATGTTTAAAAGGTGAAATTGAGAGGAAAGAGAAGAATATAATGAGAGGAGATGGGCAGAGAAAGAATGGGGTAAATTATCTTATATAGAAGAGGCAAGGGATAACTGTTACAATGGAGGGGAAGAACAGGAAGGTAAAAGGGAATGGGTCATCCTTACTATCATTGAATTTGGCTTAGGGAAAGAATGATATACACACCAAATTGGGCATTTTGCCCTACAGGAGCGTGGGGGGAAGATGAGATGAGAGGGGGAAAGATGGAGGGGAGGGTAGTTGGAAGCACACAATTTTTAAAAGGGACAGGGTCAAAGTAGAAAATAGAACAAGTGTGGGGGCGGGATAGGATGGAGGGAAATATAGTCAGTCTTTCACAATATATCCCCTATGGAAATGTTTTGCATAACTACACATGCACAATATATATTGAATTGCTTATTTTCCCTGTAAGGGTGGATGACAAGGGAGGGAAAGATTCTGGAATTCAAAGTTGTAAAATCAAATGTTTTTAAAGTTTTACTATTATTATTATGATGATGGTTATTTTACATTAAACTGGGAAATAAGATATACAGGCACTGGAGATACATCATGCCCTACTGTAATGTTGGACAGGGGATGGGGGAGGATATAGGAGAGAGCAGATTGGGGAAGGGGGTATACAGTGGGATCGCTGTTTTGGGGTGCTGGGTAGGGGGAAAACGGGGAGAAAATTTGTAACTCAAAATCTTGTGGAAATTAATGAAAAATAAACATAAAATTTAATTTAAAAAAAAGAATCTTGGAATAAATTGTCTCCAAGGTACTTTCTAGTTGTAACATTCTGGAATTTAAATAAATTTAAAAAAAAGAAAAACTTCTCAATACAAGAACAGTTTTATAATCATTCCACATTTTACAACAGCCATCGGCAGCTCAATTAGCAATTTTATATATAAACCCTTCTTATCCACTACAGTTAATCAACAATAAGAATGAGAAACATAATGAAGAAATGATTTAAGAATCATACATCATATTTCAAGAAATCATAAAATAAAACTTCTCTAGAATTACAGGGTAGTGTAGAAATTCAAAGACTGAATTTCACCTAAAAGTTAAAGATCTTACTATAAAAAAAGTTGTGTTTTTTTTTTAAAGAAAATTGCAATAAGTGCTTCTAATACCTATGGCTATGGAAGATTTCATGACCAAAAAAGAAAGATGTAAACAGAAAAAAGAGATAATTTTAATTACATGAAATTGAAAAACTGTTACATAAGCAAAATTAACACTTCTTAGATAAGAAGGAAAGGAGAAGTGGAAAAAATCATTGTATCAAAAATCTCTGAAAAAGGTCTGATACATAAGATTCACAGGCAACAGAAAGAAATATATGACCAAAAGCTATTGCCAATAGTTAAGCAGTCAAGAGAGAAGAATAAACTTTAATCAAAGGAATTATAAACTATTAACAGTCATATGAAGTACTGCTCCAAATCTCTAACAATGTCAGTTCTAATTGAACAGGGTTATCCATCTTCAGTCTAACCATTTCATACCCATAACCAGCAAACTAGAAAAGATGATATAAGGTAAGAATAATCAGTGCTGGAGGGGTTATGGAAAGATAGGCACATTAATGCCATTTTGATGAAGCTGCAAATTGTTTCAACCATTCTGGAAAGAATCTGAAATTATTTTATGAAAGTGACTTAAATGCTCATACCTTTTGACCCAGAGTTTCCTCCAATGAGAGTATGAGGTCTATGACAGCAAGGATTGTCTCACTTTTTCTTTTTATGCCCACCTGTTTTACTCCCAGTTTTATCACAATTCTTGGAACTCAGTAAACACTTAGTAAATTCTTTTTTATTCATTCAGTGATTTCCTACTAGATATATATGCCACAGAGAGGTCAATGATAAAAATAAGGGCCCCATATACATCAAAATATTTATAGTAGCACTTTTTTAGTAGCAAAAAACTAGAAACAAAATACATTCCCATTATTTGAAAACATCTAAACAAGTTGTGGTATGTGAATTTAATAGAATAGTACAGCAAGAAATTCATGAATACAGAGGCTTATGAGAAGATTTATTTGAACTACTATAAAATGTAGTAAGGACAACCAGAAAACACAATCACTTGAACAATATGAATAGAAACATAGAAACACACACATGAAACCTGGAAAATTTTAATGACCAAACCTAACTCCAAAAAACATTTAAAAAGACACTCCTCTTTGAAGATGATGGGGACTATGAGTATAAAACATCGCTCTAATGTCAGACTTTCTTTTTTTTGCTTCTGGTTAGTTTATCTGAACTGGTATTTTTCTTTTCCTTGTAAAAGGATGGCTGTCTGGGAAAAGAGGGGGGAAAGGGAGGAAGGAAGGAAGATTTATTAAGGATCTATCCATGTGCTTGATGGTGCATTGAGCAATTTCCAAATATTTATTTTTCACAACAACCCTGGGAAATAAGTGTTATTGTTATCAACTCCATTCTACAGTTGGGGAAACTGAGGGGACAAGGTGGACTGTCTAGGATGACACAGCTTAATAAGCATCTGAAGCAAGATTTGAACTCAAATCCTCTTGACTCAAGGCCCAGAGCTCTATACACTGAATTACCAAGCCACCTAAAAACACTAGGAGATATAAATCCAAGTGATATAAAAGGAAAATATACTAATAAAGTTTAAGATAAATAGTGGGTATTAGTAACCCTTTGGAAGATAAAAAGAAATGCTATGAATTTGCCAACGTGACAAAACCTAGGATCATCACTTTTGAAAGGGCTATGAGAAAAGAGGTAACATTAAGTCATTATTGGTGGAGCATGAATTAGTGTAGCCATTTTGGAAAGTAATTTGAAACTACACAAATGAAATAACTAAAATATCCATACCCTTTGACCCAGAAATTCTAGGTATATAACCCAAGGAGGTCACTGATAAAAAAGGAAGTCCCTGTAAATACCAAAACATGTATGTAGTAGCAAAGAACTGGAAATAAAGTTGAAGACCAATGATTCAGAAATAAACAAATTATGGTACATATATATGAAACTGTAAATGTAATGAAGACAGAAAAGCTGGGAAATTCATGAGCTGATAAAAAGTGAATTAACAACATTATACAAAATTATTTACAACAACGTAAATGGAAAGAACTACCACAGAATAACTGAAAGTGAATGTTACAAAATTATAAAAAGTTTGGCACATTACATAATGACTTGAGGAGAGATGAGCAGTCCACAGGCCTGGAGCACTCCAAATGTTTTCAGGTTTCTGTGTGTGTGTGTGTGTGTGTGTGTGTGTGTGTGTGGGTGTGGGTGTGGGTGTGGGTGTGATACACAGAATGTAATTTTTTTTAATTATCTAGAGAAACAATTCTATTTAAATGATTGTTCTTCAGTCAAGCTACAAATACACACCTTCCTTACTTGAGTGCATGTGTGCACAACACACTCACTTACACTCTCACACATAAAACCAAGAGCAACATACCAACAAATTGATATGATTAAGACTTGGAATCCTAAGTAATTGTACTGAAGCTGGCAAGGCTGGTGAACAACCCATCTATTGTGCTTGATTTGCCAAGAGTGGCAATCCCTGTTAAGATTTTGGTGATGGAGGCTATTTCTTTTCAGAGAATGTCTTTCACCATCTTCCTTTATCCACTGGGTAGGGCGAAAGCTCTTGGTTTGTTCTTGGAAAGTTGAATGAGCAGCAAGAGCTGTAACATAGCAGTGGACATGTTGCCCCAGTTCATTCCATACTTGCATTCTAGAACTGCTTGGATTATGAAATTCATCAGTCTCACAACTGCCCTCATTAAGATTTCTGGAGGAATTATAAACAGACATGCTGGGATGTTCAATTAGAAGGTTTTCCAAAGGACTGGTTTCCACCTTAATAGTGCTTAATCCATCTGCAGTAGAGCATGGGGGAGGGGTAATAAACCAACTCTCCTTCATAGGATAGGCCTCAAATTGGACGAAGCAAGATTCACTAGTATCAGCTAAACATTCCAGGGAAGCTAATAAACAGGAAAAAACTGGAGGATATTCAGTAGCTGATTCTTCACTGACGTCTTTGAAAAATTAGTGTCTATAAAGTCAATGAGAATCCATTCATCATCTTTTTCACTAAATTCTGGTTCTTTGTTAGAAGAGTTTTTGATTCCACCCACAAACATAGTATTCAATCTCTGGAACATTTTTAAGGCAAGAATGAGACTTTGGCTGGCTCTGTAGCTGCGATACCGTCTTCAATTAGCCCAATGGCACAGATAGGAAATTAAAGTGCATAAATTCTTATTTAAATAAAGTATGGAGTGTGGAGAATCATAATCCTCAGGATGGCCTCAGAAACTGCAGCCAGGGACTAAGGAGCTGGGGGTGGGGCATGGCTCGGAACACCCTCGGGTGGCTGAGGTAGCTGCAAAGGTCCCAGCTGGAATGAGCTGCATCCTGCTCCTAGTCCTTGTCCTCCCTCCCAGTACAGCCACCATAGCTCCAGGATTCTTTAAGCAATACTATAGTGAATAGCTTTGTTAAATGTGTTATTCTTCCTATTTCTCTTTTTTTCTTTAGAAAATTTTGTACTATGAGATGGGTTTCTGGAGCAGTAAGAGTACTAGGAGAAATTTAGTCAATATAAAACCAAAAAAAAAATTTTTTTTAAAGGTATACTGGGGCAGAGCCAAGATGGCAGAGTTAAAGCACAATCTTGGCATGAGCTCCTGCTCCAACCACTTCCAAAACCTGTTAAAAAAATGACTCTAAACAAATTTTAGAGCTACAGAACCCACAAAGTGACAGAGAGAAACAGATGTCCCACTGAGAGGAGGCAACCTGGCAGGCCAACAGGAAGGGTCTATGGCACCCAAGCTGGGAGTCCAGTGCTGTCCCATGTGAGCCACATGGTTCCAGCCCTGGGGCACCCTGACCAGTGGCACAAACTGGCCTGAGCAAACTTCAGGAGAGTGAATCACCAGCAGCTGTGGCCTTTTCCAGACTTTGCAACACATAAATGCCAAAGAGAGTAAAAGGTCAGTGGGGAACCCTGTTGGAAATGGTAGAAGAAAGAGTTCAGTCTAGTCCCTGCCACCAGGGTGAGAAGTAATGGCGCTGCAGTGTTTGCAGCTGCTGTGGCATGGCTGCCTCCAGAGCTCCTGGCCTGCAGATTGTAGGAGGACCAAGAAACCATTCAAAGGGTAATCGCTCTTGCTTTGACCTGCTTGGATCTGGATCATGGCCTTTGGTGGTAGTCCTGGGCCAGTGTGCTAGAGCTTGTGGGGCCATAGAGAGAGGGTGCCCTCCCAATAGCTCTGGCAGCTGAGAAAATCCCAGTGATTTAGGACAAAGCTGTACACTCTGGAAGCAGAGTTCTACCATGGCAAAGAGCTCAAAAGTGAAGTAGTTGTCTGGCAAGATGAGCAAGCAGAGGAAGCACAATCAGACCACAGAATCCTAGTTTGGGCACAAAAAGGATCAAAGCATGGAATGGGAGAAAGACAACAAAATCAGAACTCCTGCATCAAAAACTTCCAAGAAAAATATGGACTGGTTACAGGCCATGGAGTAGCTCAAGAAGGATTTTGAAAATCAAGAGAAGTGGAGGAAAAATTGGAAAGAGAAATGAGAATGATGTAAGAAAATCATGAAAAGTGAGTGAACAGTCATACTGAAGAAAACAATACTCTAAAAAATAGACTAACCAGGAGTAACAGAGTTTAAATCCATCCTCAGACACTTAATACTTACTAGCTGTGTGACCTTGGGCAAGTCACTTAACCCATATTGCCCTGGCTTCCACTCTCAAAAAGACCAAAAAAAAAAAAAAAAAAAAAAGGATGCTCTCCAGCAATGAGACGGAGGCCAGGCCTATTTTTAAATCATAGTAGCTGTGAGGTCTGATGGATATGTGTTCTCTGGCCCATTGAGTATGGGAGGCCGTGTGGGCAGATGCTGCTCACTCTATAGCTTTGTCCTACCTCAGGTAGGTCAAGTATGTGCTTCCATATTGGGGGGGCAGTGAACTGTGGGCAGCCTGTATCAGTCATTCCCCTCCCATCCAATCCAATAAAAGTTTAGGAACATTAAAAAAAAAATAGACTAACTCAAATGGCAAGAGGCCCAAAAAGGCAATGAGGAAAAGAATACCCTTAAAAAAAAGCCAAATTTGCCAGATGGAAAAGGAATTTCAAAAACTCACTGAAAAAAACAATTTCTTCAAAATTAGATTAGAACAATTGGATGCTAATGACTTTATGAGAAATCAAGATACTATTAAACAGATCCAAACAAATGAAAAAATAGAAGGTAATGTGAAATATCTCATTGGAAAAACCACTGACCTAGAAAACAGATCCAGGAAAGATAATTCTAAAATTACTGGACTACCTGAAAGACATAATAAAAAAAAAAAAGAGCCTAGACACCATCTTGCAAGAAATTATCAAACAAAATTTCCCTGATATTCTAGAACCAGAGGGCAAAATAGAAATTGAAAAAATTCACCAATTGCCTCTTGAAAAAAGATCCCCCAAACTCTTAGGTATATAGCCAAATTTCAGAGTTCCCAGGTCACGGAGAAAATACTGCAAGCAGTCAGGAAGAAACAATTTGAGTATTGTGGAAATACAATCAGGATAACACAAGACTTAGCAGCTTCTACATTAAGGGATCAAAGGGCTTGGATGATATTCCAGAAGTCAAAGGAGCTAAGATTAAAACCAAGAATCACCTACCCAGCAAAACTGAGTATAATGCTTCAGGGGAAAATATGGTCATTCAATGAAATAGAGGTTTTTCTAGCATTCTTAATGAAAAAACCAGAGCTGAAGAGAAAATTTGACTTTTAAATACAAGAAGCAAGGGAAGCATGAGAAGGTAAACAGGAAAAAGAAATCATAAGGAACTCATTAAAACTGAACTATTTACAACTCATGAGACTTTTCTCAGTATGAGGTTAGTTGAAGAGAATACATATGTGTATATGTGTATGTATGTATGTATGTAAGGCTGCATATGTGTATAAATATATGTGTATGTACATATGTATGTACATGTATACACAGAGGGCACAGGATGAGTTGAATATGAAGGGATGATATCTAAAAAATAAAATTAAGAGGTGAGAGAAGAATATATTAGGAGGAGAAAGGGAGAGCTAGATTAGGGTAAATTACGTCATATAACAGAGGTAAGAGAAAACTGTTATAATAGAGGGGAAGAACAGGAAGGTGAAAGGGAATGGCTCAACCTTACTCTCATTGAATTTGGCTTAAGGAGGAAATAAACATACAAATTCAATTGGGTGTTTTACAACACTTTTGAAAAGGGACAGGATCAAAGGAGAAAATAGAATAAGTGGGGGGCAGGATAGGATAGAGGGAAATATAGTTAGTCTTTCACAGTGTAACTACTATGGAAATGCTTTGCATAACTATACAAGTACAACCTATATTGAAATACTTATCTTCCCAGTGGGGGTGGGTGAGGAGGGAAGAAGGGAAAGAATTTGGAACTCCAATTTTTAAAAACAAATGTTAAAAAAGTTGTTTTTTACAAGCAACTGGGAAATAAGATATACAGCCACTCAGGTACAGAAATACATCTTGCCCTACTAGAAAGATGGTGGAGGATATAAGAGAGAATAGATTGGGGGAAGGGGTATTCAGTAGGCTCGCTATTTTGGGGTGGGACATAGGGGAAAGACTGGGAGAAAAATTTGTAACTCAAAATCTTGTGGAAATGAATGTTGAAAACTAAAAATAAATCAATAAACTGGGAAAAAATAAAAAGGTACATGTTCCTAAAAAATATAATGTGAATAGAAATTTAATTTGTAGTCATAACTTTTCAGAAATTATAAAGAAAAAACAAGTGATGAATTTAGAGTGCCCAACATTCTGTGGATCATGAGTTCTCATAACCAAAAAAAAAAAAAAATGGAACAGGGTAGCAACTTTTTTTTTCAATTAATTTATTTGTAGTTTTCCACATTCACTTCCATAACTTTATAATTTTCTCCCTCCCCACCCCCTAAAGATGCATGCAATCTGATGTAGGCTCTACACATACATTCGTAGTAAACACATTTTCACATTAATCATGTTGCATGGAAGAATTATAATGGATGGGAGAAACAATGAGAAAGAGAAAAAAAAAGAAAATAGTCTGCTTCACTCTGTATTCTGACTCCATAGTTATTTCTCTGGATGTGGATGGCAATTTTCATCATGAGTCCTTTGGAACTGTTTTTGGTCCTTGCACTGCAGAGAAGGGCTAAGTCTATCAAAATTAGTCATCACACACTGTGGCTCTTACTGTGTACAATGTTCTTGGTTCTGGCTTACTTCATTCAGCATCAGTTCATATAACTCTTTCCAGGTTTTTCTGTAGTCTGCTTGCTCATCATTTTTTAAAGCACAGCTGTATTCCATTCCATTCACATACTTGTTCAGTCATTCCCCAGTTGACGGGCATCCCCTCAATTTACAGTTCTTGACCTCCAGAAAAAGAAATGCTATAAACATTTTTGTACATGTGGGTCCTTTTCCCATTTTTATGACCTCTTTGGGATACAGCTCTAGAAGTGGTATGGCATATTTTTTATAGCCCTCTGGGCATAGTTCCAAATAGCTCTTGATAATGGTTGGATCAGTTCACAACTCCACCAACAATGAATTAGTGTTCCAACTGTCCCACATCTTCTTCAACATTTATCATTTTCCTGTTTTGTCATGTTAGCCAATCTGATAGGTGTGATATAGTTGGGTACCAACATTTTCTGGACACATTTTAATTCTGCTATTCCCAGGGCTTTAGTCAATAAAGATGAAATTTTTGCTCAGGACTGGTTAAAAGAACTTAAGTCATATGTGCTTATGATGATATACAAAAGAAAAACAACTTAGTTATACTCAATATATTCTTGAATATTCATCCAATATAGTGATAATTCAATATAAAATTATGAAAATTATCAATTTCTAGGGTTTTTTGAAGTAAATATGCAAGAGGCACTTTAAAAACACACCATCAAATCACTAAAATGACAATAAAGTAGAGATGAATGGAAAGTTATCTATCTTAGGTTTAAGTGAATTTTTATCCACTGGCAATGGGAATGGATAGGAAGAACAGATTTTCATACATATAAAACAATTTAGATAACATAATGCAAAGGACTCAACTAGGAATTAAGGCATCCAGATTCATATCTCAGCTGTGCCCTTTAATTTAGCTATGTGACCTAAGGAAAGTATCCCAATGTCTCAGTCTCAATTTCTTCTTCTTTAAAAAAAAGGGGAGTTGAACTAGATTCTCTCCAAAATTCCTTCCAGCTCTAACTTTTCTTGTTTTTAAATGGAAATAAAAAACTATCTGGAAAATTCTACTCATTCAATAACATTTATTAAGGACCTTCAGGTAGGTTACAATGAAGTCAAAGACAAGATCTTAACCAGTCTTAACAGGTATAGAAAATATACAAATAGGCAATTCCTGAATCACAGACATTTCTCCCACATATCAAATGGCTACTATAACTCAGACCACTGCCATTGTATACCTTGTCTTCCATTGAAAATGAAGAAGTCTTTCCTTATATTGCTCTTAGAGTACACACCCAAACCACTGAAATTCCCTAGTCATTTCCATTAACTTGCTTCAGGACTAGGGACTCAGAAGGTAATTAGGCTTCCAAGAGACTGTTCAAGGTTCATGTTCAGTTTTAGCTACATCATGGATTAAAGAGAATTTTGAGAAAAGGATGAAAAAAAACTAACTATAATGTATCAATAGAAAAATGTATTTTGAGTTTCAAACTGTCAACCTACAAAATAACTTTGGAAATAAAGTATGCCTATAACTTGATGCCACTTATACATCAAACAAGAGAACATAAAAGGATATGTAATCAAATTCATGACTAGGTGATTTGTTGTTCAGTCAGTCACATTCAATTCTTTGTGATCTTGTGTGGGGTTTTCTTGGCAAAGATACTGAAGTGGTTTGCGATTTCCTTCTCCAGTGGATTAAGGCAAACAGAGTTTTAAGTGACTTACCCATTTACCCATAGCTAGTAAGCATTTGAGTCAGAATCTAAACTCAAGTCTTCCTGATTCTAGGCCCAGGATACTATCTATCCACTGAGCCACCTAGCTGACTCTAGAGCAAATAGAGGCTAAGTGGCTTGCCCCAAGTCACACAGAGAGGAACAGTTTGAGACTGGATTAGAATTTAGGTCTTCCTGACTCCAGGTCCAGTGCTCTGTCCACTGAGTCATCCAGCTGCCTCATGACTAGGTGACAGACTACATTAATGTAATATGGGAATTGGAAGAATCACCTGATCAATCAACAAATATTAAGCCTACTACAGAGCAAACAAAGCATCATACAATGGTCTATAAAGGATACAAAGATTAAAAAAAAACACATTCCTCAACCTCAAGGGACCTATAATCTACACAAAAACTATAAATGTACATACCTGAAAAGTTAAATGACTATATATGACAAGAATACAAGAGATGTCAAATCTCTTGCTATATCATAGAATCATAGAGGTGAAAAAGAACTTGGAGTTAATCTAGTCCAATACTGATCCAAAGTACAAATCCAATCTACAACATCCCCAATAAACAAAGAATTCAAGACTTCCAGTCATGTTCTCATTACTCATTGTATAATAGGAAGAGTCATGGATTTAGAATGAGAGAACCTAGGTTTGAAGTTCTGCTACTCATAACCCTGTGCATGCTTAGGCATGCTAATTAACTGCTCAGAAACTATTTTCTCATTTTGTAATGGAGATAATAATACTTCTACAGGTTATAAAGATAAAATGAGATAATCTATATAAACCTCAATGTAGCCATATAACTTCAACCAAATCACTTCACCACTCTAGAACTCAGTTTCCTAATATATAAAATGAAGAAGTTGGTTCTTTCTAGTTCCAAAATCTGTAATTATATGAACCTATGGTAGCATATTCCAATTTTTAACAATTTAATTTTTAGAAATATTTTACTTGTGTTGAATTAAAATCTACTTCCCTGTAACTAGTTGGTTTAAGTTTATCCTCACCTAAGAAAATTAGTAATACAGAGAGTATTATGAATTCAGAGAATTGAAGAGATCATTATGGCTCTAGGAATTGTGGAAAGCTTCATGAATAAAGAGTTTAACTGGAAGATGTCCAAGAAGATGTTGATATATAGATAGCAATACAAATAAAAGAAGTCTTCTTACTATTTATTAACTAACTTTTATATGCCAGGTAGTGTGCTATGCCTAGGGCTATGAAAACAAGATAAGAACAGACCTAACAAAGCTTACAACATAATGATCAATGATGTGAAATACTGTAGAAGTTAAGGAATTGGTATTTGCGGATGTTAAAAGAACCTCTTCAGTAGATTGAAGGAGACATTGTAGAGGGTTATGGAAAGATAGAGAGAAAAAAAAGTGGCAACAATAAACATGCTTAAAAGGCACTGATGTAGTGCATGGGGTATGGTGAGGAAAGTAATGAGATGATCCCAATGAAAGAGGGTCATTCATTCATTCTTTTTACACAGTGCCTTCTACATTCAAGACACTATCTATATTGAGGAGTAGCTAAAAGAATTTTAAATAGGTATGGTCAAGTCAATTGGTTGCTAGGAGCCTGAAGAATGTGGAGTTGATTTAATAAGCAGTTGAGAACTGGCTAGGCTCCTGTAGTGAAGAATGGAGGTAGGAGAAGAAACAGAGATTGCTAACAGATGTTTACTTTAGCAACAGGAATCCAGAAGCACCACAGACACAGATGATAGTTTAGAGAAGAGACAGATGGCAGCAAACAATTAAAAGGCAATTCCAATCTAAAGTGATGTTTTGGAAAGTGGAGACAAATGTCAAATCTGGGAATTATCTAGAAACAAGTACATATGTGTTATTAACTGAAATATGAAAAGTATAAAGCATTCAATGGCAAAAAAACATTTTAAGTATTAAAATACACTTGTAAATTTTGAAACATTTAATAACTGATTAATACTATTTTATTGAATGGTGATCAATCACTATTCCAGAAGGCCAATGATAAAGAATGCTACATACCTCCAGACAAAAAGGTAACAGACTAATTGCACAGAATGAGATAATATTTGGACATGATCAATATGGAAATTTGTTTTGCTTGACTATTCTTCTTTGTTGCAAGGATATTTTTCTTTCTTCCTTTCTTTCTCTTTCTTTCTTTTGTAATAAGAGGGATTTTTAAAAAAAACTCTGGTAATTAAAAATAATAAAATGCAATTTTAAAATATATCTATAATTTATCCTTCCTAAATTCACAGATTTTAACCTCTAAGGTTATGGTTCAAACACCATAACTTTAGAAAATCTAGGATCGGAGCCAGGATGGCGGAGTGGAAACAGCTCGTCCAAGCCTCTCTGCCCCCAGATTCTCCACAAACTATGTAGAAAAGGACTCTGAGGGTCTTCTGGAGCCCCAGCGCCCACAGGGCGACACAGAGAAGCTAACCTCCCGCTGAGGACAGCCCAGCACCCTGCAGGAAGGACCAGCGCAGTGGTCTGGGAGCCGGCAGCGCGCAGAGCGCAGGAGCCGAGCCTAGCCCAGGTCCACGTGAGCCGAGGTTTTAGCCCCAGGGCGGAAGGGCCAGCAGCCGGCTGGAGGAACCCCAGAACACGAGGAACTGTGGAGACGCCAGAATTATCAACATAGACTTGCCTAGGACAAAGTAAGAGGTTAGTGTCCTATGGACTTTGGGACCTGTATTTGGGGGAATGCGTCAGCTCCCTCCCCTGGGGGCTAGAAGCTGCTGAGGAGACAAGCCATTTTGTAGTTTTCAGAGGCATTTCCGGCTCCCAGCCTACAAATCCTGGGGAGATCCAGTGATCAGTCTTGGGGGGTAATCGCTCTTGCTTTAACCTCCCTGGATCTGGATTGTGATCTAGGGTGGAAGTTGTGGGTGGGTTTGCAGTTTGCCAGAAACGGAAGTTGCCCCCCACACGTTCGGGACGAAAATTCCTCTAGCTGGCCTTAAAGCCATAGTGTGGCAACAAGCCCAAAAGTCAAGCAATTAAGTGGCAACATGCCAAGGTAAAGGAAACAGAAAAATGCAACCCTAGACTCCTATTTTGGGGGCATAGAGCGGGAAAAGGACTGTGAGTTCAGAAGTCCTGCTCCAAAAGCCCCAGGGGAAAACATGAGTGGGTTGCAGGCCATAGAGGACCTTAAGGAGGACTTTAAAAATCAAATAAGAGAAGTGGAGGAAAAATTGGAAAGAGAAATGAGAAGGATGCAGGAAAAGTGTGAAATGAGGGTCAACAGCCTGACTGAGGAAAACAACACCTTAAAGAATAGACTAGCTCAAATGGCAAGGGAGGCCCAGGAGGGCATTGAGGAGAAGAATGCCTTAAAAAGTCGAATTTGCCAGATGGAAAAAGAATCTCGAAAGTTCACTGAGGAGATTCATTCCTTCAGAGTTGGACTGGAGCAAATGGAAGCTGGTGACTTTATGAGAGGTCAAGATGCTGTTAAGCAGATCCAAACAGGCGAAAGATTAGAAGGCAATGTGAAGTGTCTCATGGGAAGGACCACTGACCTGGGGAATAGATCCAGGAGAGACAATTTAGGAATTGTTGGACTACCTGAAAGCCATGATCAAGGAAATAACCTAGAAATCACCCTTCAGGAAATTCTCAAGGAGGACTGCCCTGATGTTTTAGATCCAGAGGGCAAAATAGAGATTGAAAGAATCCACCGATCACCTCCTGAAGAGGATCCCAAAAGGAGAACTCCCGGGAATATTATAGCCGGGTTCCAGAATCCCCAGATCAAGGAGAAAGTACTACAAGCAGCCAGGAGGAAGCAGTTTCAATATTGTGGAAACACAATCGGAATGGCCCAGGACCTGGCAGCTTCTACACTGGGGGATCGAAGGGCATGGAATATGATATTCCAGAGGGCAAAGGAACTGGGAATGAGCCCAAGGGTCACCTACCCAGCAAAACTGAGTGTTTTGTTTCAGGGGAAGATATGGTCATTCAGTGGAATAGAGGACTTTCAAGCATTCTTGAGGAAAAAACCAGAGTTGAATAGAAAATTTGACATCCAGACACAAGAAGCAAGAGATGCCTGAGAAGGTAATCAGGGAAAAGAAATCGAAAGGAACTTATCAAAGTTGAACTATTTACATTCCTATATGGAAAGGCAATAACTGTGACTGATGATATCTTTCTCACTATGAAAATAATGGAAGAAGGGGGTGTGGTCATATGAATACATATGTGAATGTGTGTGTATATGGTTACAGTTATATATGGATAGAGGGCATAGGTTGATTTTGTTGGGAAGGGAGAGTACTCAAGGGATGAAATTATGAGGTGGGAGAGGGGAGTGGCAAGAGGAGATGGGGAGAGACATGGTAGGGTAAACTATCTCATGTAGGGGAAGTGGGTGCAGGGGAGGGGGAGAATAAGGAAGGCTAGAAAGGCAAGACCACATTCACATTGAATTTGGTTCAGGGAGAGAGTGACATGCATGCTAAATGGGATATCTCAACCTGCAGCAGGATAGGGGGAAGGGGGATGAGAGGAGAGATGATGGATGGGAGGGCGTCCTTGGGGTGAGGGGAGGTTGGAAGTACCCACTATAGAAGAGGGACAGGATCATGTGGGGAATGGACCAGGTGGGGGTGGGATGAGTGGGAGGGAATTATAAGCAGCCTTGTACAATATATCTACTATGATAATGTTTTGCATAGCTAGACATGTACAACATATACTGAATTACTTATATACCAAGAAGGAATGGGTGACAAGGGAGGAAGGAAATGGATCTGAAATTCAAGATCGTAACATTAAATGTTTCAAATATATATATAAATACTATTATTAATACTCTTTTGCCTATAATTGGGAGATAAGATATGCAGGCATTGGGACACAAAGATTCATCTTCCTCTAATGGAAAAGTCGATGGGGGTATGGGAGAAGGTATGGGAGAGAGCAGATTGGAGGAAGCGATATCTTGTGGGACTGCTATTCTGGGAGGTTGGGTAGGGGAATAATGGGGGGAAAATGATTGTAACTCAAAATCTGGCTGAAAATGAATGATGTAAAACAGAAGTTAATAAAGTATTTGTTTAAAAAGTAAAAAAAAAAAAA